>DWJZ01002360.1:0-19731 GCA_018249125.1 Asbolis capucinus
TATCAATGAAAATTTTAATTTGTCAATAGCAATTTACATGATTGGGTTTGGGTAACTGAAAGCAATTTGTAGACAAAATATCATAAATTACAAATTCTTTGTAGTGTATTTATACCTATAGAAGTTTGTCAATACCTTATGTTAAATCAGTGCTCTTCGTGTATCAATTAAACCATTATTAATTATATTAATTAATGGCCAGTATGGGTTCCTATATTGGAGATACCCATCTAAGATCTTATAAGCCTTATAAGATACAGGTTTATGGCACAAGCAGAGACTATATAAGGACACAAGTTATGATATTAGGAATATTTATACATGCCTTTTAAAGCTGTTGGATTTTTAGTTAATTCATCTGGATTTCCCACCGGTACTTCCTCAGAGGGAATCGGCTCCCCTTCTTCCATAGATGTCATTTTGATTGAACTGTCTCTATCTGTAATGTATAACTATTATTATTATTTAATTAATTAATTACACATATCAACAATTTCGAACTAGTCAAAAATATAACCTCATTCGGCCGGCTGGTGTTCCCGCCAACTCATTTATTATCTTCAAATTTACCAACACTATACTTTAATAATTTCCGCGATATCACACTATTTTATGAAGGATAAATACACAAATACAAATTATCTACAGCTTTATTTATTTTGTTTTAAACTATATATCCAGTAAAATAATAATTCTTCGTGGGGCAGGCACATACATAGACGCTAGTTTTTGATTAGTTGGCGTCGCTTCAATAAAATATATTGTAATCATCGTTTTCATTATTAGGCTAAGTTGTAATCCTCATATGAAAATAAATTGTATACATACACAACACCACTTACCAAATTAATGTCATTTATTAGTTTTACACAGATGTAATTTTTTTAAGAACAGAATACTTCACAATACAACGCAAAACGGAACAAACTTCTCCGACAATCAAATATTTTATGAGGTTAAAAAAAGTATCACCGACAATGTTGCACTGCTCACTAGCGTTTGCCGACAATATGTGTTCTCATTGTAAAGGAACATCTGAATAGACCAATAGTATTGCAGTAACTATTATATAATGACCAATCACAATGAAAACAAAACCATGCATAACGTAACAGGCTTACTGTCATTTAGTTGTCGAAACCTTTGGCCGACATAAAATCTTCTGCGTCATTTTTAGACGAAATACGTTCTGATTTAATAATCACGCATAAAATATTGTAAAAGTTGCGAATTATAATATGATAATTCTTGTAATGTAACATGCATTCCTTATCAAGTCCTAAAAGGTGGTGTTTTTAATATTATTCCTTAACTTTTAATATATTTATATAGTTTTATTAAATCGTCTACAATAGTAAGTACCTATTTCAGTCAGACCTTGTTAAGATTCGAATAGCAGTGTTAATAGAGTAAATAGAAGCTTGCGCATTTGTTAGTCGTATGTAAATGCACTTTTTTACTTATCGTTGAGTCACTGACTAACCAAATGTGTAGGTATAATTAATGAGTACGGGAGTTACAATAGTTAAGCCGTGATAATATTTAACGAGAAGATAATTTTGCTTAAAAACATGAACGACAATTCGTCGACACTACAAAAATAAATAAACTAGAATAATTAAAAATAATTTATAGCCTCTCTTTTTGTATTATAAAGTAAAATAATTAATAATTATTATTTCTATTATGAAATAATAAAAACGCATAGGGTTGGCGTTGGCGTTCTCTAAAATGCCTTGGTAGCATCATGAGACTATTTTAAGTAGGTACTCGTCGAACTTAGAATACCGTTGTGCATGTTTAAAATCGTTACGCAATCTCTACAACAGCGCCATGTAACGTATTCGATAATTGTGAATGTAAGCATTGATCTAAGCAATCTAGAGAATGTCTGAAATAAACGGAAAAATAACATCATAATCGGTCCAGCCGAATAGTGGTTCTATACGCGCGTCCGAATGATTTTCATACATTACGCGCGAGTCTTGATAAAGTCACAAATTGTTCTCTGAAAATAGCTATATCTATATTAGTATGTTTTTGAGATAATCGGCCGAAAACGTACAGACAGACAGACAACCAGTGACAATAATTTTTTTTATAAGAACTATTTAATAAATACTCCCACATATATTTTTTCTGAAATACATTGCATATTTATATAAATTTAATAAGTAATTAAAATTTAAGAAAAAATTTATAGATTAAGGTTATAATATTTAGTCAATTTAGATGAATTAAAACCATTGGAACAAATGAATTAAAAAAAAAATAATGGTAATTTTAACGCAATAATAAAATTTCTGAACTATTTCCATGTCATCTTTACTTTGACTGATATGATAATGCATATGTCAATTGTTGTCAAACCGCGTCAAACTCGCGCCGAGCAGCTCGGCGCGAGCTTGCTTGAGTAGACGCCATTTATAGAAAAGGCATTAAACAAAGGGACATTGCATCAAACAAAACCACTTATTACCTACTTTTTATTATTACTACAACAACATAAATTGAAACTGATTATTAAACTATAATAAACGTTGACTTACAGAAACACGACGAATCGTTTGGCGGCTGATTCAAGCACGAGGGTGGTGGCTAGCCGGACGGGCTTCACAAAAAGATAATAACCTTTCTGGGAAGCCCTACCACCGAGCAGCTGACTTCTGTACGCCTGATACGACACCCTGGTAGGCCAGCATGGAATTGGGCTTTGTATTCTAAGCCGCTTCAATACGGCTTCTAGAATAGGACCATTTTTCTAAATAAAGCTTTTTCTTATAATTCACATAAATGTGAAATAAAAATTCATTATTTAAAGTTCCTTTTAAAATGATTTGTGAATGTGAAACTATTTAATTTCTGCAGCGAGTAGTCTCGGAAGAAGAAGCGGCAAGAACTTCCAAGCTGTTTTCTTCTCACTGTTATAGGTAACACTTACGACTACTTAGAAACTAATGTATTCAAGGAATTTTGTAAAAAAAAAATAATGAATCAGTATATAAACAAGCTGTAACAAGTTAGCTTACGTAAAAATACAATACGCTTATTGTAATGGCGTCTTATAACACTTTCAGTAGTATTTTTCTCAAAGGAGTTCAGATTGTGTTGCAAACCGATTTCAAAGAACAGATTTCAATAAAATACTCAGAAGATAAACCAATTTTTTGTTCACATGTGTTGAAATACAAAAATAGAAATTCAAGGTTTCAGTTCAATATAGGTGATTAAAAAAAAACAAAAATATTTAAAACGGGCAAGAGCTTTTCGTTTGAAATGAAACTGAATAAATAAAATCATCCAACCCCATACGATGGAAATATTAATATCCGTCAAATATAGCAATTAATTTCTCTATAACTTATTTTTAACGTGGATATTTATTACGGAAAGGAAATGGTATGTATCTGGACTGGACTCTGGACTATGTAGGTTTCAAATATATCATGACATAAAAAAAAAATCATACGTCGTTCTCTTCGGCGTTTAAAATACCTTTAGTTATCTGTTGGACATATATATACTTTTGAATAATCACGAATCAATTGCAATCTACGATTATGCGTAGGAGGTTAAATATAAGGATGTTCAGACAAACTTTTAATGACATTGGATTGACAAAATCTTTACCAAATACAATATTATTGAGCAACCTGGCCATCATGTAGCAACAATGGGGCTGATGTTACTCGCCTCCCAAGCAGTAATAGTCTTCTGAATTACTGAAAAGTGGGACGTAAAAGCATTTTTAAACGGTATCTTTTAATACATAATTTAGGTTTAAGACAGACTTTAAAAACATTGTATGACGCGAAGTAAAAGTAAATAAACAACCCATATCTTTGATATTTATGATTTTATAAAACCTTTTTTTCATTTGTATATGTTGTTTCATGTGATATTTTAAGTTTATAACCTAATAATGTCTATATATATATATTTTATTAATTCTTTTTTTGTCTTCTGTCTTTTTGGGTCTTCCCTTTTTTATGTTACCGGTAATTTATAAAATTAATTACAGTTAAGTGAAATGAATCAATTAGAGGCATTAATGAATATATAAATGACACCAGGGAGTTTAGAGTTACGTTGTTACTACGTTAGCGTAGTTACTGTAGATATGAATCATACTCGTTGCATTTTGGCAGATATTAAGCAATAATTTTGTATTTGAAGGACTGTCTGCTGCCAATTTTCCTTATCTCCTCCAGGGGAGGATTCCAGAGCCGAATAGCTTGAATGACGAAGTAGTTTGACAATCCAGATTGGTAAAGGGGAGTCGATAATACGAGAGTATGTCATGAACGCAGTTGTTGACAATCATGAGTGTCATGAACGAATTGAAACCTCTGTCTTAAATATTCTGGGTAAAGGCATTCAAACAGAATAGAATATAATGCAGAAAGGAGTCTGACTTGCCTACGATCACGGATTAGGAGCCATTCAACTTGGCGACGATAGGATGAGATGTGATCAAATTTTCGTAGGCAGTAGATAAAACTATTGATAAGGCATTCCAGGTTATTGAAAAGTTTGATATTCATGTCGGACGTACATACATCAGCATAATAGATTAGAGGTAAAACAAGGTTTTTTTCGAGGGTAATTTTGACCGGGACGGGGAGGAAAATCCGTAGTCTGTTTAGAATACGCAGCCCGGCGAAAACAGACCGGCTAACCTCACAAACGTGCTCAGACCAACTAAGAGAAGCTTCAAGGTAAAGTCCGAGGCTTTTTAGATTGGATAAGAATGGTTTAACGCTGTTCTCTAACATAACAGCCTGGATAGAATTTAAATTTAATTTGGATAATTGCCTAAAATAATGGCTTTATACCTCGAAGGACCCTTATCTTTTTATGTATTTTCACATTTATAATAGATACGCAGTTCAAGGATACATCGTTTAACTCTAGAAAATCGAGCATTTCTTAAGCATTTTCTGGACTAATACGTATGTTTAAAGGTAAAACCTAAGCTTCTGTCGCATTTTTTTTTACTTCCTGAATGCGTCCTGGGCCTTAATACACTAATCCTTTAATACTTTTGCCCGTCATTGACATCTGCCATCAAGCCACAAATATTTTTTTAACTTTTATGTGAAGGTGAAATGCGTGTTAGGTAAAATCTGGTTACATATTCGGGTACCAATTAGCTACAATTGGCGGGTGTGGATGGCCAGTGTAAAATACCTGTGTGGCGTATTTGTAATATGCTGGGAAATAACAATGTAATAAACTGGGAATTGCTTAGTAACTATTTTTGTCGTTTTCTTTACTTCAATTCTGGTATTAGTACTTCTCTAAGGTCGAGTTCCGAAAATTGTTATTTAGGGAGAATTGTTTTTCTTTTCTAAAACATTTAATATTTTTTTAATACGCGTTATCAGTCTTTTAATTTGGTTTTTAAGACATTTTTTCATTTTATTTATTACATTATTTTGACCAGCTGCTAGCGACTCGTGCCTGAGATACTCTTTTTCTTCTGTTACCGAACACAATACCCTTGTCAGATATTATGTAGGTTGAAATTATCTAGGTAGGTAGGTAGAAATTATCTAGGTTGATAGATCCGGCCGATTGATGTCAAACTGAAATAAATAAGCTTTATTAAAAATGTTTAAAAACACAAGCCTTAATTACACAACACAAAGAAGTTTTATTACAACAAAATATCATGACTGAATTATTAACCGTTAAAGAGTTCCCTTCTCTGGAGCCAATTCTTAACGCTATATCAGGTCATGCTTTTCATAAAAATACGTTGTCCTCGGAATTGAAGCAGTATGCAAAATTTCCGCTTTGTAGTGTGAGAAGAAGTGAGTCTAATTAAGCTTGCAAGATGACCCGTAACAAACAAATATACTAATATACAAACATACACTGCAAGTTAAATAAAAGCTTGTAAGAATGTAAATCAATGCTTATGTGTCCGATCGATATAATTTTGACATCAAAACCTTTTTCAGATAATTCTAAACAAAGTTGCTAAAGATATCAATGCTTTATCTGTTATCATTTTAGAGTCTATAAAGGACAAACAAACAAACATTGATTTTTCCGTACAAATATATGGATACATAGGTATGCATATACATTATTACACTTCTGGATGGCTATTTATTGCATGACCAGTAGGTATGAACATTGACATTATAAAAAAAATATTGGTATCACAAAGTAAACAACTGGTATTAGTTTGTATTTTACTTAAATCATGCCAATTATGATTCATCTCCAACAATCCGCAATGGGGTAGTATGCAGGTCCTGCATGATCGAGTATGCCCTAGGGCTCCTCAGTATGAGGAGAAATCCGTACGTCATTAACGTGTTAAAGTAAGGCTAATTACCGACTTAAGTATGATATGTTACTCTTTAATTTGTATTTTGGAGGAATTATAAAACAATTTGCCATTTTTGTAATGGGTTAGTGCGACTACTCTCAACGACGGCTAATTATCAACTAAATGAAAATTACATGAATTATACACAAAATTCGCTGGCTCCAAAACTACTTTTTCGACTAAATTATATTAAAAAGAATATTTTATTGTATGCCTCCAGAAAACATTGCAGCGTTCACTTTTCTATGGTTCCTTGAATAACCTGTGCTCACATAGACAATTTTTAAAACTTGGCCAGCCTGACCGCCTAAAAACTAATTTTTACCAAGTGGCTTATGAAATTAGATTAAAACTTTCTATTTCTTTTCAGTAACTAAATAATAATGGCCTGTGTTAATTATTTAAGCAGTCTCAGGCAAGTTGACGCCATTCTTGGACCTGTCCACAGAGTGTTAATGTTTAGTTTATCTACCTATTGAATTCTTATTTCGAATTTTAATTTTTAATCTGTATTTTTACTGACGCATCGTGGGACGGACGCTTTCTGTATTCGCGTTCGCGCTGTATTATTTTTTACGTTTGTTTCTTTCTAATACGTGAGTATGATTTTAAATATTTTAGAAGTGTTCTGAAGTTATATTTTAACGAAACTATTTTACTAAATTTTCATCGCAGGACATGTCAGGCATAGCGAGTGCACGGTTAGCCGAAGAAAGGAAAGCTTGGCGCAAGGACCATCCTTTTGTAAGTGTACCTACAACTTACAGCTATTACATTTTTTCTATGATGAAATCATTAGTTTTGTTACAAATGCATCGATTGTTTCAGGGATTTGTAGCTCGACCTATGAAAAACCCCGATGGATCATTAAACCTTATGACATGGGAGTGCGCGATTCCCGGTAAAAAGGGGGTTAGTATTGTCTATTGTATTCGCCGTTCTTTTTCCTTACTATGGCATATTTTTCAATATTATAACTTCCTCTAATTCTATGACTTATATTACCTCATATAAGAGTTTATTGTAGTTTAAATAGTTTATAAGTAATCTTTATCTGATTTTCGTCTTTCAGACTCCATGGGAAGGGGGCCTTTATAAGTTGCGTATGATTTTCAAAGATGACTATCCTTCAAGCCCACCCAAATGCAAGTTTGAGCCACCCCTCTTCCACCCTAATGTTTATCCATCTGGGACAGTGTGCCTGTCTCTGCTAGACGAGGAAAAAGACTGGCGTCCAGCAATTACAATCAAACAGATACTTCTGGGTATTCAAGATCTTCTAAACGAACCCAATGTCAAAGATCCAGCTCAGGCTGAAGCTTATACAATTTATTGGTGAGTAGCTTTTTAATCTAGAACTTTCTACTAATACTTAAGCTTTAATGACAGTGAAAATAAGTGATAGAAAGGAGTATTTTCTATTCATTTTGTCAATATTGAAATGGAAAATGCATATGGTATTTTAATAATATTCAATTTAATAGATCATATTAATAATTTCACATGAATTTATTCTAATATCAATTATCTAGATTAGTACTAGCACTAAATAAATTATCTGGGCTTCCAAAATAGATGGGGATACTCCAAAGATGATGCAAGTGTATGTGAGGCTCGTCGGTATTAAAACTGCCTGCAAACAATATGAAAGGCACACAAGATATTTGCAAATGTACAAATAATTTTGCTATACATTTCAATGTTAAAATAATATACCTAATGAAATTGGAATGTGGGATGAAAAAAGTTGTATCCTAATTATCAGGGATGCTATGAAGCTTGATATCCATAATTGAAACTATTAGATATCTGGAAAATACATCCATAATTGCATCTGTTACAATTTTGAATAGTTTCGGGTAAGAGTAGAGTCTAAACAAAAAATGTTATGAGATGTTTTTGTTTCAAACACCTGCGAATCTGGCATGGTTTAGTTATTTCTAGTCATAAAATAAGCAAAATCAAATTACAGTTATAAACATAATTGTAATGAATGAGATATTATTGTATGCATTTGAGTCTATGATGCAATATGACATAATTGTTGAGAGGTTACAATAGATTTATTATTTTGTATACTTATTTGTGTAATTATATGAAATACAATATAATTTTTTAATACAATACTTTCTTTCCTTTCAGTCAAAACAGACTAGAATATGATAAGAGAGTCAGAGCACAAGCACGGGCAATGGCTGCCACGGAGTGAATAATGCTGTTTGCAAGAATATTTCTGAGAGAGCTGCTTGATTTGTAGCACGGGGATATATGATAAGATAGGATTATATAATTTACAAACATGTCTTAAATGTATTGCTTGTCATAAATCCATGCACTCAGAAAACATGCACTTGTGCTACAGACCTTGTCAGCAAGAGATTAAAGGTCATCATTTAAGAGGTCTGTGGATGCAGATACCAACACTGAATAAGGAAAGATGTTAGGGTTAAATATAAAATTTCACTTTAAAGTTACTTAGCATTTTGTAATTACTACTAGACGTAATATTCTAGTTTTAAATGTATAAGATTTGTTTAATTTATTTGTCTGGGTCACTAAATCGCCAATATTACAGAAGTGTTTTTAACATGACAGCATTAAATAATGTTTAATAAGTATTAACTCAATACAAGAAAGAAAGGCATTTGTGATAAGTTGTAATAAAAAGAGTTATCTTTTAGAATAAATTAATTTTTATTTTAAGATGTGAAAATAGGAAATATTAATACAATATTTCTGGTGTATAATTATTGTTAAGCTCATTTTATAATTGATAATTTGTGGTAAAATAATGCTAGAAATTTATGTCATGCCCCTAATGACATAATAAAGTTTTGAGAATAATAGTCCGTTAATAAAATCAAATTGGTAGTATTAAAATTAATAAGCAGTGTTACTAAGATCCCATTACAAACAATTTACATTTATTATTTAGTATGTTTTAAAATAGTACCGTATTTTTAGAATTATTCCACTTAATAAGTTGGTTAACATACCTGTTAAGAATGTTAGCATACATGTTAAGAATGTTAAGCAATTTAAACGAATCAATTTTTATTTAATTTATAAACATTGCATTGACAGAGCTATGATACAAAAAATAAAATAATTGCTTACATAATTAATATGGGTTTATAAGATATCAAAGCTGATAATTAGGTTCAATTTGGAAACTCACTTAAGTAAATAAAAATGAGAATCTTCATTATTATTTTTGTATCTTTATGTTAGACTTTGAAATAAATCAATACTAAATGTAGTTTTATTAATTTATAATTTCTCCAATAGATATTTATAGACATGATTTAACTCTGCGACTTGCATCGATATCGGTCCAGTTAAGTTGTATGAACACTGGGTGACCGGACTGGCTTCATAAGCGCTTTTTCTTATAAAGCACGTAAAGTTGTCAATCTCAGTTGTCCTTAGATAGCAATCGTCATTTCGGAATTCTTCGGACGGCATTAAAGCTTCGGTCGTTTGTCTTGGTCACTTCGCCACACGAATTCTCAATTAAGCCGTGTTTATGAGATATGGCTCTGCCTGCTCACTAATGGCAAATTGATTGAAGACCTTAGAAGAATGTGAAAGAAGTAATTCTTCTCACGGGCAGAGTAGTAACTTTACTTGCAGAGCTCATTTCCTAATAAAAGAACAGGTTGAGTAGGATAGAATAACACTACTCCTACAGGATTAGTATGACAGTTCGACTACCGAAGACATCATCGCCACTTACCATCAGACCGTAGTCAAGCTTAAGTAAAATTATTTATAGGTGGAAACAAAGGATCTTTTTTAAATATCGTTCGCACTATAACTTGGGCGTCTACCTAGCTTTAGGTGGCTGTACTAGAAATCCTAAGTCGAGATTAAAATGTTCTAGCAAAGTCGAGAAATAAAGTTTTTATATCCTTCCTGGTGAGTAGGAGTAATTTAAAAGATAGTATTGGTGTAGGTGGTATTCGTGGTGTTCTTTTTTCTGTGTGAATAATTAACGTAGCCCAAATTATTAAACTTTCTTTATTTTCATGCAAAGTGGGTCTCTTGGTGATGGTATAGTCACAATATTAAACTAATTATTCGACCGAGCTAGGAATTCTATAAATTTCCAATAACTCTTAAGTTCATGACTCAACAAGTCCTGATATATTAGCCAATATAATGTGAACGAACCAGCTACTGCAGTGACTCTTCTAAACTGTAATAGTCTGTATCAAACTACGTCTATGGTATTAACTGTACTGTATATCTACTTTTATTTTTTCCGTTGAATGTTGTTGTAAGATCGTAGTATTTGTCTGTGGTTATAGATGTTTGTTTTTTTCGTTGACTTTGACAGTTGGTTCATTTCTTTAGGTTTCGTTGTCGTTCATTTTCATATAATTTTTTAAACGCCGACTGTTTCAATTTTTTTATATTTTAAAACTCTTCTCACATAAATTTGTAATTTCATTATGGCTGATGAAGAACCAGATCCGAAAGAGTACAGATGGGAAACAGGTTACGAGAAAACTTGGTAAGTTTGAAGCGGTAAATTTAATCATTAAAACCGAAACAGCACGATGTAAAATAAATACTGCAATTATTTAAAGGGAGGCTATTAAAGAAGATGAGGATGGGTTGGTGGAGGGTCTGGTCGCGGAGTTCGCTCAAAAGGCAGCGAGGAAGGCAGCAGCGCCTCGCCGCGGCCCCGTGCGGCTGGGAATGATGAGGCATTTGCTGGTCGCCATAGATTGCTCGGAGGCTATGAGTGTCCAGGACCTGAAACCAATGAGATTTCTGTGCACACTCAAGGTTTGTACATATTTAAAATTTACTACTTCCCACTCTTGTGTAACTAGTAATGGACAAATGTGTTTTTTATTAATGTTTCATTTGTTCATATTACAGATACAATATCATAATGATGTTTTTACTCATAATTTATTTTTGTACTAACAATGCAAGTTTGTTTTAAGAAAAATATTTTTAGAGAGAGGACAGAAGCTATCTATACTCTGTGCACATTCGGTCTTGAATAAGTGTAAAGAAACCAAAAATTCTTTTGTAGGGTATTCACAAACAAATATGTCTTTCGACATAAATTCTACTTAACTGCTTATTATATTATTTCAAATGGTTAAATTAGTTATTGAACAAGTAAAAACTATGTATTAATGTAATTAATTTTATCAAACTAGAAATAAATAAAATTGTGCTCATTGATTGACTCGTTCCCTTAATCTTATGGAAGTGATAATTCCTGTGATTAGGTCCTTAAGTGATTAGTTTTGCTAGGTTTTTTGTAGTGTAATTGCAGTGTTTAATTTTTATAATAGTTGTTGGACAAGAAGAAACAACAGAAGTAGTCATCATTGATGACTACTTTCTTCCTTAAATATGACCATGAGGAACACCAAGTGATTAAAGTAAAGAAACCTTATGAAAAATGAATGTGCTTAATCATTGTACATATTGGTATGTATTTGATTTTCTTGAATACCCTTGTGCATTAAATGTTGTTTTCAAATCATGTTAAATATAAAAAAATATGGGTTCATATAATTGTCTTCAATATTATTCTTTTTCAGGAATAGATGAAGAGTTCTTTGAAAATTACTTCTTAATATTTGAGAGAAAGAAATGAAACAGACTACCACAAAAAAATATATGCTAAGGCTTATAAAAGATGGGTCAAGTCAAGTTATCTGGAATGAGTACCAAATATGTGGTAAAAAAAGATAACATCAAAATGGTTTAATGAGAAGGAGATGTCATCCCAAACTCATTGTTAGAAAGGGATACCAACACCATGTCATGTGGATGATTTATGTCCATACATACACATACCCCCATATCACTGAATTAATAATAATAATTATATTTATTATTTTATATTAAAACCTATTAGGATATGGGGTAAAAGCTGTTTCAGAAAAATTAAAACATTTTGTAATGAAAGAGCAAGAAATTATCTTAAAAGAGTCCATGAATAACACCTGAACTATGATAACGCATAATCCATGTCATAAAAGAAAAGAAAATTAGTGAGTGAATGAGTGACTGAATGACTTGGACAGCATAGTGAAATGAAATGTTATAGATAGATGCGTAGGAGATAGGGTTTTTGATCTCTCCAAATGTACTGTACCACATATGACTACATCGCCACTATCTATCAGGTGGAATTGTAGTTAAGAGTTAACTATGAAAAAAAGAAAATATTAGACAGGAATTAACTATTGTACACTTGCTGTTTAATATATGCACTGGATAAAACATGACCTGTATAACTAAACAAGTGTGGTGACACAAAATATTTTTTAATAAATTGTTCAAAATACTATTTTTGTTATTTCCTATAGACTTAAACAGATCGTACTTGTATAAAAACGTCATTTCAAATATTACACCTTCATACGCACTCTGTTAGCTGAAGAGACCATTACATTCTTCTCTATGGTGCTCTGTTGATGGTTGAGCAATCATGAGGAAGCCTGTATGTCTAAGAGTTCTCCATAATGTTGTCGAAGGCATGTGAAGTCTGCCAATTACACCAGGCTATATTATGGACTTTGGTTGTACCTCTCCCAGTTAAGAGATTCTTTGACCAATAGGTCATTATTATAAGGGTATAGTTCATCAAAGTTAATGTTGTCTTATGTTAAGTAGGATTGATAACTCAATGTTGAATGATTCAAGTTTTTTTAAATCTGGTTATTGGGAAAAAATTAAGCAAATCATTAGAAATGTCCTTATAGCACTTACAGATTAGAATATTGAATTCAATTCTAAAAGAAAGGTGAATATTTTTACTAATAAGCATTTTTAGACACAACAAATGTTAGAAAATTAAGAAATTATAAAACAATTAATTGTCATGTTTGTCAGTGGTCACTATGTAATAGTTTGTTGGTACACTTTACAGATCGAATTTGCACAATGTATAGAAGATTATCCGAACCCTTGTATTTGATTCTGATGTCATCCTCAGGTTCATGAGAATCAAATGTAATTTAGCATATTGCATCTTATTTTATATGAAAAAATATATATTTAATTTCTGAAGATTGATCTATATAATTAAAATTTTTAGCTTTTAGAGAAGTTTATAGAAGAGTTCTTTGATCAAAATCCTTTAAGTCAATTGGGAATAATGTTGATGAAAAATAAGAGAGCTGAAAAAGTGACTGAACTTTCTGGAAATATAAGGAAGCATGTGAAGGCTGTACAGGGGTATGTTGGTCTTTTTATTAATTTCATAGATTGTAATAGATGTTAAGTTTAATAGGATACACAGTTCTGTTCAATCATTGGATTCCAATAGTCGATAAGTCCACATTTTTAGTATAATCTGTTTTTCTCATCCGTACAAATCTTGTAAACAATTTTTGTGTTATAAATACTTCAGAAGCTAATTTTGACGTTATTTTTACCAAATTCGTATGTTGTCATGTTGAAAAGTTGTCAAAGCCCAATAATAGGTGTTTTTTTTACATAATATTATCAGTTCATGCTTGTCTACAATCCCATCTGATGGTAAGCTGCGATGTAGTCGTAGATGTTAAAGCGTATTAACTTAGAAGAAGCTTATTCAGTCTTGTCTTATACTTGAGCGGAAACAAAGACGTTGGCAACTTATTCCAATCCTTCGCGGTACGTCATACAAAGGACGAGGCGAAGTGTGTCGTCCGTACCGGAGGGATATCTACGGTGTAAGGATGATTACCTGTGTGTCGTGTCGTACATGGTGGATGGTACGCGTTAAACATACAATGTGATCGTTTTGTAACAGAACTGTGATATTGTCATGCACTGTTTTACAACATTTGTACTGATGAGAAATGCGACCTAAAGGGGAGGTATTTCGTAACACAATTTTACTGCATGTACTTTCAGCTTCACCCACTCATTAGATACCACCAAAATGAGTTACTGACTACATAGTTTCCTGTTGTTAATGTCAGTGGGCGGCCGTGATCACTTTCCATCAGGTGACCCATTTACTCATTCGCGCGTTTATGACATAAAAAAGTCTTAGTGAAAATAAAATCGTATACAAGTAACACAAAGTTTTTTTTTATAGATTATCAACACTAACATTAACTGGGGAGCCGTCCCTGCAGAATACCCTGGAACTGGCTGGCCGAGTGCTGAAGCCGTTGCCCAGTCATGCGTCAAGGGAGTTGCTCGTTCTCATGGCCTCGCTTACCACGTGTGACCCTGGTGATATCAACACTACTATACAAGTAAGCAACAGTCAATAAATAAATATCTTTGGACACACACGGCCATCTGACTCCAAACTAACGATTAGCTTGTACTATGGTGATCAGATAACTGATAAATATACATATATAGTTCACATACGTATATTGATATTTTTGTGCCCAGACGCACAGAACAAACATTCCTGCTCAACATAGAAAAGTTAGAACTGGGTGGGACTCGAACCCACGGCCTTCGGCGTAGCAGTTAGGTAAACTAACCACTAGACCAACCGGCCTGTCACAGTACTAATTGGATATTTATATAGGTCAACAAGAATACACATAAATTTCATAATAGCGACGACAAAATTAATAAGGGCGTATCTGTATCTCTTTAGAGCAAGTCAGCAGAGTTTCACCGTTATACTCAAAAACGGATTTATTCTAAAGTGTTACGCCTTTATTGTTTTATGTAGTCGATATTGTTTTCTTAATTCCGTTCGCCCTTCGGTCATAGCCCTTCGCCATTCGGTCCGCCCGCGTGGTTCCAATATTGATCAAAAGCAACCTTGATTGACATCCCGACTATCAATTCTCTCCACATAAAAAGACACGTCAATTCATCGCTCCGTTTTCACGTAAAAGACTAATAAACATACAAACACACTAACACACTTTTACATTTCCAATGTAAGTATGGATTTATATATGTCGGTTGCACTTATGTCTTACATAAATAACCAACTTTTGTCAATTCTTCCTTTTGTGTGATCAACTGTTTATTATAAGATAGATTATCATGTAGTTTGAAAATATTGTGTTATATTTGTTGTACAGACACTGAAGACGGATGGCATTCGATGCTCGGTGATTGGGTTGGCAGCGGAAGTTAGAATATGCAAGAAATTGTGTCAAGACACGGCAGGGGAGTACGGGGTAAGATGAACATTTTGTAATTTACACACAAGTTCTAATGATATTCTGTTGCGGATTTTAATTAAAGAGAAAGTTATAAGCATTTGTCATAGTAAAAAGATATTGTAAACAGTTAAAACTTATTTTAATATTTGGTGTCTCCATTGAATCTTCATTTATTGCGGTGGTTGATACCATTGTGTCTTCGGAGAGCACATACAACCTTTGGCACCGGTTGTTCTAGTCAGATTAAAATCGTTAAACGTTGTCATTTAGCGTTTAAGAAACTTTTTCTTAAAGCAAATCTTTAAATCAACGTAGACTATGCTATAGGTATCTTTCATCTTAAAAGTGCTTTCAGTGTATATCAGAACGAATTTCTAAAAGCTTTATAACGTCCAAGTGTATATTGGGATACACCCCTAGTGTTAAAATTTATGAGTTTGATAACGTGTATTCCAGGTGGTGCTAGACGACGTGCACTACAGGTCACTATTGCTGGAGTACACGGCGCCGCCGCCGCGCGCGCGCGCCCTGGACGCGGGGTTAGTCAAGATGGGCTTCCCGCACACTGCGCTGCTCTCCGACCAGCCCGACCAGACGGGCAGCGCTGATCCTCCGATAACTGTTTGCATGTGGTAATATTGTATTTCTTTTATGGGTATAGCCGTCAAACGATCGGGAGAGGCATAGGTCAGTCACATTCAAACACCATCCATGTTAACTTTAAATAAGATTTCGTTAAATAACGGTTGACTACGAGCTTACCTGGTGGTAAGTGGCGATGAAATCTTCGATGGTAAAACGCTGACTTAGTAAAAGTTTATTGAGTTTGAGTTGATATTTACATTGTAATTAATGGGAATATTTTCTATATTTCTGGTACAGCGAGCATCATTTCAACTTAGTGTGATATATTAATGTTTATTGTAAGAATACGAAGAAGATATTGTACTAATCTTAGTCGATGATCATTGAGAAGTATAGAACTTCAAAATGAATGTTGTTACGGTTATTAATTGTCATTATTATTATATTGTGCAGAAATGGTGACGATAAGGTGCAAAGAAACAATGTAAATCTGGAAGGCACAGTATATAATTCATACACGCTTGTCGTGCGACGTTTTTCAGTATTATGGGATATTTTATTTATCCCATAACATACTATACACTTTTTGAATACTTTTTATTGTTTTTAGAATGATATTGTCATGGGTTCCCACGATATGTTAACTGTTTTACCGATATTTCTTGCCGTGACCATGACCCATGCAACTGGGTCGAAATAACGGTAAAATAATAAACAGAGCGTGTGTACCTGTTTGCATTAAAATGTTCAGTTTTTATTGTATTTGATCTGAACTGGCCGGTTGGTCTAGTGATTAGTGAACCAGACTGCTACACCTGAGGTCGTGGGTTCGATTCCCATACTATTCTGTGGTAAGCAGGAATGTTTGTGCTGTATATAAATATCTATATATGTATGTATTTAAAATTATATATATGTATATGTTTATCAGTTGTCTGATCACCATAGTACAAGGTAACGCTTAGTTTGGGGTCAGATGGCTGTGTGTGAGTTGTCCAAAGATATTTATTTATTGTTCGTCTTCTAGTCACCTCGAGGAGGGCGAGGGTGTGGGCGGCGAGGGCCACTTCTGCCCGCAGTGCCGCAGCAAGTACTGCTCGCTGCCGGCGCAGTGCCGCACCTGCGGGCTCACGCTCGCGTCCGCACCGCATCTCGCTAGGTCAGTTTTATTATATGTCTGAAAAACAAATGTATTTTGGTCGGAAATAAATAGCGAGCCGTGTATTCAGAACTTTAATTTGACTTAAACAGAAGTTTAATTTGAGGAGTGCATTAACTTAACCGATAGCCAATTAAAAGATGAGTACATCAGTTGCCTTATTACCGCTGTACAAGCTAACACTTAGTTTTGGATCAGATACCAGTAGGGAAGTTGTCCGAAGATATATATCTATATATATATATATTTCTGTATTTAAATGAATTTGTATTACAGATCATACCATCATTTGTTCCCGGTGGAAGCTTACGAGGAACTGAAGAATGAAGGGCAAGCACAGTACTGTTTTGCTTGTTTGAGGAACTTCACAGAGTTGGACAAACAGGTGAGGGCTTAAAATAGTTTCATTTTGGGTCATTTAGTTTGTGAGTCTTTTTGTTTGATATATTGTTATATTATTCTATAGTATTTTTTTCTATTAAATTAAATTCCTAGCTTGTAGTAAATTCTCATTTATTTATTGAAACTTTATTGCCCACTTTTATAATACTAAGTATCGTTCGCGACTTTGTCCGCGTGAAATAGATGCTTTGGGCTTACTCTAACGTTATCCCGCAACTTCGTTTTTGTCATAAGCTGTTTTTGGGAAATGAACCGTTTACGCAGCACAGCTCTCAATAGGAAAAAAATCTCCCGATTTTGAAATATTCTTAGCGTAATGATGGCCTATAGCGTTCCTCAATAAATGGGCTATCCTAACACTGAAAGATATTTTCAAATCGGACCAGTGGTTCCTGAGATTAGTGCGTTCAAGCAAACAAACAAACAAACTCTTCGGCTTTATAATATCAATATAGATTCAGTGTAGCAAATGGCGAGCTTGATGTGTATAATAAGTATAGTTTCATGTAGTTTTGTTACTACTGTGTTATCCTTTTTGTTTTTAACCTTTTTAGATTAGTTTAGTTGTATATTTGAAAAAAGAGGAAAAAGTAAGAAGGTGTCATGTCAGTTTTAGAGTTGAAAAAGAACATTATAAGACGTAAAGATTGTTCGATATTTGAATAAAGATTTTGTGACGAAATTGAGCATCAAATGAATCCTGCATACATGTATATGTGGGGGGATAATTGTCGAAACATATACTATGTAACTAATAACGAACTCACTAACCACATATAGCATAAACCCTTTGTTATGTGTAATGAAAGTTATTTTGATATGTATGATTCTCTTTCTCTCTTTCCTCATTTAGATATATCGATGCGGTCGATGCATGGAGTACTACTGCTGGGAGTGTGAGTGCGCGGTGTCTATCTCCATCCACGTGTGTCCGGGGTGCGCCGCGCGCCCGCGCCTGTACCAGCGGCTACCCGACAACAATAATAGATAATAACAACAACAGATAACAACAACAACATCAAAACAGACAAGTTGTTCGTCTAGCGTAAAATATCACTTTCCGAAGTTACGGATCCAATTTGCTGGCCACTCTTACCTACATTATTCTATCGACTTCTCTTCTCTTCTCTTCACCTTGGAGACCTGCTGCGGATATGGGTACGAACCGGCGCGACATCTCCACGTACATCTGAAGATTTTTGGGGTCTATAAATTACTTATCGAAATTTATACCTAACTACTCTGAAAATGTGTAATTTTTAACTGACCTTTTAAAGAAAAATGTAACTTGGTGTTGGGAACTGGAGCATCAGAAGTTTTTGTAAGTTGAAAGAGTATGTAATGCGTCGGTACTGGCATTGTTCGATGTTAAAAATAAGTTAGGTGCCATGTACCGGCGGAATCGACGACATTTAATCAAATGTTTGCCGGTCAGCAAAGTGTGTTCGCCGGTTAACGATCACGAGGAGTCAAGGTGTTAGTATATTTTATATGAGTATGCTATGTTATGTTGTTATATTGTTGTATTACGCTAAGTTGCATGAATGTTATTTTTTGAATTTTATGCTTTTAATAATACAAAAATAACAAATTCTTTACTTGCTCAATGCGTTTTACCGCTGCCACCATGTTATAATATATTGAAACTTTTGGACATTTGGATGACAACTGTACGATTTCTACAATAATCATGTATTAGCCAGTATACACAACAACCTTAATGCCTGAAACGTAGTATATGGTGCCAGTATGAATATGCCAATAGTATCTAGCCTGCGCATGACCGTTTTGTCACCGTATACCGTCGTTTACCTGCTTTTGATCTCCCCTTGAAGCCATTTATTGAATTTATTTTCATTATATGTGTAGTTTCAATCATTAACTCTTTGGAAATTACGTTCTCTGATGGTTTTTACCATATTTCGGGAATTACATTCTCTGGTGGTTTTTTACTATATTTCGGGAAGTACGTTCTCTAGTGATTTTCTGCCACATTTCGGGAATTGCATTCTCTGGTGGTGTTCCACCATATTTCGAGAATTACTTTCTCTGTTGGGTTTACTACCATATTTCGGGAATTACGTTCTCTGGTGTTTTTCTACCATATTTCGGGAATTACGTTCTCTGGTGGT
>DWJZ01002361.1:0-19729 GCA_018249125.1 Asbolis capucinus
TTGGTCTTGTAGTTAGTGAACTTGACTGTTACGCCGAAGATACTGGGTTCGATTCCCACCCAAGGCAAACTTTGCTGTGATGAACAGGAATGCTTGTTCTGTGTTTCTGGGTGTGAATATCTATATAAGTATGCATTTAAAAATATATATGTATGTGTCTATGTTTATCAGTTGTCTGATCACCGTAGTACAAGCTAACGCTTAGTTAGTTGGGGCCGTGCGTGAGTTGTCCAAAGATATACATATATATAAAAATGCAACTTATATGCAATATCTTTGCAATTAAAAAAGGAACAAACCTGTATGAAGAAAACGAAGCTTCGAAGTAAACAAGTTCCAGGAGCTTTTAGCAAAATAATTTCAAACACGTCCATTCGTGCTCCGTCCATCTGACACATACGAATGGACATTTTCAAGTAGAAAAGTTAAAGGCACGTTCTCATACCCAACATACATACTTGCAAGGTTTAATGTGGTGAGGGAAGTAAATTTCAACATTTTTACTTTTTCTTTCCAGTTTACGGTGTGATGGAAAGGTTTGGGTCGTTAAAAAAGTAATTGTACATCAAACTTCACTAACACCGCCACTAAAATATTTATATGAACCAGAGTAATACACGAATTATAGTTTTTATTTACAACATCGCGGTGCTCCGCCAAATGTGAAGTAGTTTAGTTGCAGTACAATGTTGCGATATTAATGTTAGATAGAGAACCCGGCTGCAGGTATTGCCAGCAATATTTATTATTCCATCGATCTAGTTGGCAGCTTGCCGGCGTTCCACTTGCCTATTTTTGACGTTTATTTTATTTCATAGTTACGATTTTCAATTTTTTATCTGTGATAGCCCTAACATTTTATGTTTTGACTCCTAAAAGTTAGCTACATCATACCGACGTTTATGTTCCGTTTCACGGAACCTTCCTAATTCCGCAAATATTTCAGAGCCGGCTCCTACGTCCTATAAAAACATAATTTCATCTCGTTATTGAATGGAGATAGTCTGCGGCCGGCCACGGGGATCTTTATGTAAGCAACGAGTATGTAATAAGCGTCAGGGCACAAAGATGATCACAATAGCTCTTGGCATGCAGAATGAAGCATGACTCAGACATTATTTTGCTATCAGTCAAGATGACAGTTGTATTTTTCGCGGCTACCGGCCGACGCTGAGGCGCCAGCTCTGCTCCATTTATCATCGACTCCGCTACTGTGTCCAAACCCTTAGTTATTTATGAATACGCGACCAGAATAAGTAAAGAGTCATTTATATCAGCTACTAGTGAAATCGTGTCTTTCTTAAAAGGATCAACGTGCGGAACCGGAATCCGTTTAAAGTGCGCCCTGAAGTTTATGTTACTTTTCTGAGTTAATTCTGGAAACTGTTTAAAGTTTTGTTTAAATACTTTATGTACAGAAACGTGAAGAGTGTGGCTGGTAGATGTTTTTGGCCTGAAGGGCAGGCTGTAGTGCTGTAAATTGGCATCACACGATGCAGCCGGAAGCCGGCGTCAGCGGCACGTGCACTCCACTCGCTCCACGTTTATTATCGAGTGATTGCCCGCCTGCGTGATCCGACTTGCCAACTATCTTTCTGAAACGATACCACGTCTGACGGCGCGAGGATTAGCTTTTTATTCCCTTTTTATCGTCCGTCGCGCGATTACAGTACGGTGCTTTGTAAGCACCGGATGAGTCCTGTAGTGTCAGTAATTTATATTTTCCACGCCGCGTGACAGCGCAGCTTCGGTTCGCAAAATCATAATCTACTTACGACGTTACGGAGCGAATATGAGTGTAGCGCGAGCATGCAGAGTTCCGCCGACACTTTGACAGTTAGTAGGGACAAGTCTGAAATATCGGCGTACGCGGCTTAATCGCTCAGCGTGCGATATTGGCGTTACATCATGTTGTCAGCGAAGAGAAAAATTGCCGCGCTCCGCCCGCTCCGAGCCCGCCCGTCTATGTCGACAGCGCGTTTATATTACTAACAGATTTATTGTACTTTTACGAAAGCGCATTTATCTATTTTCCTACTAACATATAACAAAGGATTTGAATCAATTTGTTTTGCTATAGTTTGTAATTTTTGTAGATACAACTATTGGTAAGTTGTATTCGATTCTGTTTTTAGTGTTCCCGAGATTGAAAATCATATTTGGCTAATTGATTTGGTATATGTGACTAAAAGGTTTTCATTTTTAAACCGTTACACAATAACGTTCGACAAAATATTGTTGTGTTACTGAATTTAAGAATGAAACAATTGGGATATAGCGAGCGTGCTGCTTGCAGGCAGCAGACACTGGGCCAGGCCCCTGTTTCCAATTACACAGTTCGTTACTCGCAGAAAGAAAGAAAATGAGAGGAAAATACTAGCGCGTCGGGTGGTCGCGGGGCCTGATCTACCGAACGGAACGGATTTTTTAAACCGGGCGATAAGTATTTTGTCTATTGAATAATTTACAATATTTTTGGATTTGAATTAATTTGTTTTGAATATATTATTAATTAATTATTGTACGATTTATTCTTAGATAGATCTTTCTCGTACCCGCAGCACTGAAGATTTTTCCAAGTAGTCTATAATACTCATACCTTGTCGCCTTCTCTTGATAGTACGTACAATAGGGACACACGAGTACATCCTCTTTGTAGTGACGTCACGAACGCGTCACTAATTCTGTACCAGAACGTTTTTTGCGCTGATTTCATCTTACTTATTTATTACTACAAACTCTCGCTTCGCTTCGGAAGAGCCAGTTAGCAGAAAAAAGTAGTTATTGTAACATAATTGTAACTGTTAGACATATGGTATCGCCGATTTATTTGCAGATATTGATGTCCTATACTGATGTCCTATAAAACTGTAGTAAATCAGTTAGCTCTATTGACAATAAATTCCGCAACATAGGCCATCTAAGGATTTTATTTGGTATTTTTTTTCACAACATTCATACAAATCTCTTACTTGGGTAATTGGGGACCCGTAACGTTCGGAACCTCAAATCTTTCCTGTTTATAATATTAGTAGTAGATAGGTTGGAATTTCAACCAAACTTTCTGTAAAACCAGTAAATACATTTCTTCTGTCCTTGATAGGAACGTCCAGATAAGAATATGTACCGTCTCCTCCGACCTGTTCACTAAAGAATCGTAAATTTTCGAATTGTGACATTCGGATGAACTGTTATTCTTTTTACTTAAATGCGAGCTGGTCGGTCGTGCAACACAGAGTAAACCTCGATCTTACAGTTACTTGTAAATACAAGTAATGTATGCGGTATCTAGTATATTTATATGTTCCTTTATGCGACGTCGTTACGTTCTTAAATCCTTATTTATATGATATATATAGTCGTCAATCGTTTCTGTTCATCTCTAAGGTTGATTGGTAGAAAACGCTTTTAAGCATTAAGACTGTGTTTTGTACCAATATTTTTTGTTTGGTATCAATAAAGACTAATAATAATATATGTATGTAAAAGTACGTCTGCGCTTTTACGCCTAAACCACTGAACCGACTTTTGATGAAAATTGGTAGAGACATAGACTAGAACTACTTTAGGCACTTACGTGAGCGCCAAAGCCTGCTTTTTCTCATGAAAAAGGCTGGAAGGGGTTGAAATAGGGACGAAAGTTTGTATGGAACATATACATTCTTCACTATACAACCATTAAATTGTATATATTAACTTTATAAAAAATAGATTCCTAATATGATACTTTTAAATTTCAACTCATGAGGGATGAAAAAGAGGATGTAAACTTGAGGCGGGCGCAGCCGGTGAACAAAACTAGCTAATGCAAGCAATAGTACAAAGTGTTGAAGCTGTTCCAACAAGAATTCTTAACTTAATTTCCTTCCATATGAAGTGGGGACGCAGTACAAGCAGTGGCGGGGATATTTCAATTTGACCGGGGACGTGACCCGAGCGGCCACGGTGTGCGGTTCGCTGAGCCGTGAGCCGTGAGGCTCCGCTAAAGAGCAAACAGCGCCTCCGCAATCTTGTGCCACGTGGACCATGCACACTCCGCCGCGGCCATACTGCCGTTACATGCTATAGCTAGAGCGGTATCGTGGCTGTGGAAACTGGCATCGGTGTCGATATCTGTTTATCGTCAAATAAGTCTCTTTATGTAAATTATAATAAGGTGAGGTGTATAAATTCCGTACACCTATCAAATTATATAATCTATATATATAAGATGTATGTTTGTTCGTCCTTTATAGACTCTGAAATCTTACGAGAGCACTGACGTCTTTATTCACTTTGTTCAGAATTTTCTGGAATAGGTTGTGGTACCAAAATTATATTGATTGGATTGATAGTGAATTATAAAATCAGAATGAGTTAGCTGTCTTTGCAAGTAAGTTCCCATCACGTGGGATGGTGTTCAAGCGCAAAAAATTTAAATAGAAATATATTAAACATTCATTGTTTTGACTTTCTTGACTGTAGTTGGTAGTTACTATCATATTAATTTTATTTGATATATCTGCTTGTTTTCATTCATCACGGTCACAACGAAGCACCATATGTAGGCTATACGAATCTCTCTTCGAAGCTGCCACTACCAGCCTGCGAGTCAGCATATTATGCCGTATGATTTATATAGCATGGCAAGAACTCGTCATAAGTTCTGAGAACAAAGCAAGAAGGATAGCGGGAAGGAGAATCATGGATCATACTTATTGGCTGCGAATAACAATGAAGTTGGAGCTCGTAAATCCGCCAGGTGGCGCTGCCGCTGAACAGAGCTGCCCGACGCGACTACATTAATCGTGCTACCAAAATCGTGAATTATATCAAATTTTCTCGTCTTTGATACAAGACAAATTGTAACGTAACATTCTATTATATTCTGCTAAGAAATTCTGTTTCGTTGATCTATGTACATATATCTGATTGTGAAATTGGAGAGTATCTATGATTTAGTTGCAATTACAAATCATGGTACCGAAATCCTATTAAAAGAACTCTGTTATCTGCTCTTCGGGGAATCTATGAGTGTAGTACATACATATTTGGCACTTTAAAAAAGTGTTAAGTGGCTCATACAGCGACAAAGACTACATTGAACTTATCACATATCATAACTACAAAAACGTTATAAATTGAGTGGTCTTTTATACGAAACACGATTTTATTGGATCAAAATAGTGCTCAGTGGTACGGAACCTTTTTTATGCTACCTTTTGTATTTGTATCCGAGTCTGTATTGCGAGCCTGACTCACACTTGGCTGACTTTTATTTCATTAAAATCACCGCAGTTTTAAGAAAATATTCACACTAACAAATCTCACCCCGCGGGCGTGTGGCCGCCTGCCTATATTACTAGTAGGCGTGTTTTACTGTTCTTTAAATTTAAAGTAAACGGAAATCTTGAAATATTTGTATGGCTCATAACGACCATTTCGAAATAATAATTTCACTAGGGTGTAAAGCTGAACACGTAAATTTCGTTGCTGTCTGCCCGCGGAAATTGAATCGTTCGAGAACCATGCCAATACCTATATAATTTTTAAACGATATATTGCTCTGTACGTTCGTTCTCTTTAAAACGAGACTTCTATTCATAACAGAAACACTGACGACTTTAGGAAATTGGACATGAAATTTATCTCGTTTATTTGCAAATCAATTTTAAATAACCCATCACCTTCTGAAACTATAAACTATAAATATCGATATGAAATACATATATTAATTTGTGATATAATATTATTTCATCTAAAATCGATTTAATGCTTGAAACAGTAAGAATTTCTATGTTACCTTATCAAAATCTTATGACATTAAGAGGAAAAAATGTGTCGAATTCGACCCGCAAGAAACATGTAATATTCTAAAATAATGGTTTTAGATTTAATTTCGTAACTAGGGCTTACCCGCGGCTTCGCCCCCGTGGCACATTGATAAAAAGTGGTTAATACGTTGTTCCAGATAATGTATCCCAGAGCCAAATTTAATTATATCCATTCAGTTGTTTTTTATATTGTTACTCCTTGTAACATACATCTATCACAAACTTTAATTTTTATTATATTATTAGGATAGCTATAAGACTTGGATATTACTTCTTGTCAAATTTCAGGAATATAGGTCAAGTACTTACGCTATAGGTTTTGATTACTACTACAAATGTCTTAACCTGGCTTATTTTTGAATTGCGACATTAGATTTTGCAGGCCGAGAACTCGGACAGACCAACGGAGAAAGCGTCATACCGTTTTGAAAATTTACTAGTTTATATCAACTTGTACCACAACATTGGACTCTAAGAAAAGAAATCGCTCATAACAATATGAAATTAGATTAAAACTTTACATAAAACTTGGTATCCCGCGAATAACTTGAAAGTCCAAATTGGAAAGTGAGATATGTAGGTTACTGCGTTATAAAATTATTCGGCTGTATTGTTCAATTGTTGTGTAAATTTGAAGGGAGAATTTTCGAATGTTTGGTTCCGTTTTAGGATTACGTCGTAACGTTATTCATAATACTTCGATGTACGTCTGTTTGTCTGCTTGTCCGTCCGTACATAACTTTCGTACATAAATTTTTCAATAAAAAATTTATTGGCCATTATAAAATATTGCGATATAATTGATGACAATATACGTAGATTTGATGACGAAAGTCCATATAGCGATAATCTATAATAATTAGAATTATTATAGATTTTGTGGGTAAATAATTTTGAATTTCACAAAGAATGAATGAGAATTTTGAAGAGTGAATGAGGCTTTGATTTATATTAATATAGTATTGATAATGTTTAAGTCAGAAATCCCAGCCAATTTATTTAATAGAAGCGAGAAATAAAAGAAAGCTGCAACTTTACGTAACCGTTCAGTAAGTATATATTCTCAAATAGGATTAGTAGTAAGTGTTGGCGGCGCCGTTGCCGCACCGGACCCACCGCAATAAAAAGAGCGGATCTAACGCGTGCACACACTGTTTGAATCGATAACCGTTATTTAGGCGGTTGCCTTGGCGTACGAAACCCTTTACAGGTAATCCTGCCCACTCGGAGTTATTGCCGCCGAGGGAAGGAAAGATTACCTCGGCGAGAGATAAGGAGGTCGGCGGGGCCTCGAGTGCGATTGTCCCCGAGTCAGGCGTCGAATTGTGTCAAGTGAACCGGAAAATTGAACGGGCGAGCCTTCTGCGCGCTCGCTCTCTAATCGTCACATAAACTGCCGCGCTCGAACGTTTAATTACGCAGACCGCTTTTTACCACTGCCCGGCGCTCCCCTCGCTCCCCTCGCTACCCTAAACCTCTCCGAAACTGTGGCTCTACCCAGGAAACGCAATTAAACACCTACCCAATTGGCCTACTGTGTATTGTGTCCTTGTAATATGTAAAATATTTTCACAACGTACCATTCCGTAGCTGTAATCCAATAACAACGAACCACCCTCGGAGTTACTTAAAAATATATGGTAATCGCAGTTTGAATATCCAGCGGCTATTAAACGTGATTACCCACGAAAGGCGATAACGACAGCATAAAGGTGCGAACCCGTAAAATATTGTGAGTGACGCTAATGATAGGGCGCTCAGCAATCGTAGCGCCACGTAGCGTCTTTCCAATTACCGAGTGCTACGGCGTAGCGGCGCGGCTACGAGGCCGGAGTCACGCTGAGCTACGTTCGTTAGTGGGACGTGCCACTAACATCTGGACCGGCAGCCGTGCCGTAACTCCGATAACTTGCTGCCAGCGACGATGTAATTTGCGATCTTTTTAAATTGCTTCCTTTGCCTATGAAATATTACGGGCATCTAGTATTTTATTAGAAACCAATTTAAACCCGTGACGGTTCATTACTTTTATGTGATCTGATATTGCAAAGTGTTTTCTTTCTAAACGTTATTTTAACCTGTTATATTCAAATGTACTAACAGATGTTACATTTGGAAGTAGTTGGTGAAAGACAAGTAAAAATACAAAAAAAACTCAGGGCTAGTCAGTGAATAAAATTAAGGAATTCAACGAAACACTCCACGTGGAATTCAGTGATAAGGCGAAACTTTCCTGCTCGCAAATTACACTCTGAGTTTCGTTGATAGAGAGAAACTTTGTTCAAATGAAATCACTTCTACAGTCTCTACGACGTTTCTCTGTTTTACTTTCCACCGAGTCACTCTAACGTGATTTGTGTTTTTTGTGAGACTAGAGAGAAAATATTACGAAATGTAACATTTCATAATGTACTGTGCTAGCAATTTAAATGGCAATGAATTTCAATATTTTTGATATTATTCGTAACTAGCTGAACCCGGCGCACGTTGCTATGCACGAACTCATCAACCTTGTGTCCGATCGATATCATTTTGGTACCAAAACCTTTTCCAGAGAATTCTGAACATAGTTGCTAAATTGATCAGTTCTACTATTTCAAAGACTATAAAGGACAAACAAACAAACATAGTTTTTTATTTACAGAAGGTATATGTTTATGACTAGCTGACAGTTTTTGTTATGTAAACTGTTTTATAATGTAAACACATCATTTATGTATATACTTTAACTTCATAAATTTCGGCATATGTCAGTTGACAAAGTTCTATTGATCGAATGAGTTAACTATGCTTATTGCATACGTACGCACTACTAAATTGACATAAATCACGAGAACTAGTAGATATTTGCGTACCGTAACCGTTCAATAGCAATGATTAAGGAAACTTTATTATTAAATTAGTTATGAAATATCTACTATGGTTGGCGTTAATAAGGAATAGGTAGTATGAAGCGTTCATAGACTGGCGTCTAGCATCGTAGTGTAGTTGGTAGAAGAATGGGTGATCGTGGAAAAATGATTATGACAACTTCCATGTTTCGGAGAGTACGGTAATGCCATCGGTCTCGGTTGTCATCCTAAGATGGCATTCATTAAACCTTATCGGAGGTCTTCGAGTAGCATCATAACTTCTGTCACTTGGATTGGCCGCTAAACCGTCCACTAATCCGCATTGGACGGTATGGTGGAATATCCTCCTTATTTACGCTAGACAAAAGACCCGTACTCATTAGTTATTAATTTGAATTAAATTGAATAAATTATTTAACCGCTTGATCAAAAAACTTCATTGCTTAACTTTTAAAATAGATACCAGAATATAATAGTCAAATGACATCTAACAGAAGTTCAAGTTTTTCTGTAATCTCGACGGCATAGTTCCAAGCATCCTTTATGAAAAACCGGTTTAAATATAGCGTAGTGCAAGCGGAGGCGAAATGCAAAAGCTGTAAGGTACAAACAGATATGGAGTATGAATTAGAGAAATGGTTACCACTCCGGGATGGCATACTTGTGTGATAGAGAGTAGCGGTTACCGCCGACGCTCCACGTGGATTCAATGCTGCTTCTCATATACGAAGTAACGTGCTTCCATTATGATATTGCCCTCTAAGTGAAATTTGTTTTCATGTACGTTCATAAAAGTGTATTTTTTCCTCCGACTCCCGCTGAGCGTTCACTTTTGCTTATCTAAAAATTTCAAATGAAAACTATTCATTTTTCTCCTTTTACTTTCATTTTTTTTCAAGTATGACGTTGTCAACTTTGAAGTCGTCAAGTTTGACGTTGTCAAGTTTGACGTCGTCAAGTTTGATGTCGTCAAGTTTGTCGTTGTCAAGTTAGAATTTGTCAAATTAGACGTTGTCACGTTTGACGTGCGGGTCATCTTTTCAGTAAGATATACATATAGTAGGTAGTGCATCGGCTCTCTGTCACATAATTGATTGCTCTTTGATGCGATGCTGCTGACACGGCCGTTTACTTAACGTGCTGTACGTGCCTGTCGCTGCCACTTATCTGACGAATCGTCTGCGCGTCATTATTCGTATATAGTATATATAAAATTCAATTTCTCGATGTTCGATGATACGAATTCAAAATCATATATGACCAACTTCTATGATAATATCACGTAAAATTACGCATAAAGATTTAAATTACTTTTCGTACGACTTTACATAATTTTTATTTATAACAGCAACTTAACCACTGTTATACACACTTGTCTATAACCAAATTATCAATTGATAATGTAAAATAAATATATAATAAACTACCAACAAGAACCATTTGTCATATAAATATCGTCCTTGTCATAAATGGAACGGGAATCGTTATCAATGATTCGTTAAACTTTTGAGCCAGGAGAATGTCGCGTGGTCAATCACATTGACGAGGTGCCTCTTTGGCACAATGCCGTTCACACAAACGTCACGAACTTGCCGGTAGCCGACGTGTCCCCCGAATACTATCGATTTACATATTCCAAACAAATTTACCTTCACTATCTCATAGTATAATAGCTACACCCTATTCAAAGGGTACATCAGACAATGGGTTTGTTCTCAAAAGTAAATTGATGACTCCCTAATGAATAATTTAACAAGATTTTAATTACGACTTTCTGAGAAATATTAAACATAAATTTAATTTTAACTTTAAAGAGGAGTTGGGTGTTGTTATTCATTAAGTTGGCCGTTTAATGTGGTCGCGACTAGAACTTCATCACTTTGAGAATATAGAAATTAGTTTGGCGTATCATGTTGTAAGATCTTTTGTCGAGTTGGCAGGACAAAATGTGAAAATTGTCTGTTGAGAGAAGCGGAAAAGACAGTGATCTACACGGATAGCGCGCGGAGGTAATCGCATTAAGAAAGTTCAAAACAACGGAGCAGTCCGGCGAGCCGTTATTGGGTTATGTAATCTGTGCGGCGGTCCGTTAACGGACCCGGCGCGACAATTATTTCTATATAACATAATCCGGGCGTTGCGAGGTGTGGGCTCCCCGGGGACGTGTCATTCGGCACGGGCCTGTCCGGCTGTTCGCCTGTCTGGCCTGCCCGCCCTGCCCGCCGCCGACCCCGCCTCAACACAAGCTCTTGCATCTACCAACTGTGTGCTACTTATAACAAAAATATTTTGTTCCACAACAAGCAAATAATGCGTACCTTTTTTGTGAATGAATGTGACATCTTTCCTTGTAAATATTAAATAATACACACAATAAAACAAAATCTGTCATATCCAAATTATAATTTTCGTTATAGATATATAAGGGTTCGGAATTTCACCCCTTCATAGTTATAATCGATTATCAAAATTTATAAACATATGGCCATTCTTCCTAATATATCGAAAGTATTATAATCCCAAATTCGCTGTTTACTGAATCCGAATACTCGTATGTTGATACTACAAAAGTAAGAACTGAACAGAGCAAACAAACGCGAAGGACCATAAAAAATACCATTTCTTATTACTTTGTACACGGTACCTTAAAATCAATTTACATGTATGTATATTCCTTTAATGCGTTTGGTGATTGTGTATAAATATCATTGCATTAAAAGTGCTTGAAAGCCGTAGATACGAATACATTAAGCTAATACTGGTAAAATGTTGCTCCGTCACCGAAACCCCACATTAATTTAACTATTGATAAGTGCCCGCACCCTTCCGACGTCTTTCTCAACTAGCTATACAAATTGCACTTGGGAATACAATATATCGCTCCGCTCACCAATGATTCGACTTCATTAATCGGTAATTAATAAGAGACGGAGGGTCTCTCCTACAATTGTTGACCTCATAAATTCAACAGAACTTCGATATTAAACGCAGAACAAGCAATTAAATTGCCAGAAAGCTCTACTTCCCTATAACAACAAGTAAAAATCTTTAATGATTAATTTATCATTGTTCACAGGTAAGTACGTCTCGGAATTCAATTCTCAGTCACTGGAAAATTTAATGTAAGTATAATAATATAATTTTTTTCATCGTAAAAACATAGATTGGAAATATTTTTGAATATGGAATCTCTCAGCCAGGAATATATGGGAAGATAGAAAAAAAAACTTACTTTCCTCGTAATGTCCTCCGTAAAAAGCGTTTGAAAAGGTTTGCCTCGCAGTTGTAAAAAATAATAGTTGCTGGGAGCTTGAGGCAACAGCTAATTACTCTCTCGCCGCGGAGTAAATGGCTCGTCTTTGTTTTGAAAGGCTTAAAGGATGATCGACCGTGTGCTAGGACAGGTTAGTAGGTTACAAGCGTTGCGCTTCATTCAAATGTCGCATGCTAATGTCTTTCATGGCTCCTGATTAGCACGGAGTAGGTACTCTTACTTTGTTCCGCTAATTACGAGCGCCGCGTGTATTGCTGCGCTCCCGCGGCGCTGAGCTGAGGTGCCTTTTAATTTATGCCAGCTGCCGCGATAGAATCGTTTCAAGGTGCAAGGTTTATTTTAGGTTTTCCTATTTTGTGAATATGGATAAAGTTTAGAAATATGTTTTAAATTTTACGTAAACATTATTTATTGTTTATTTATAATCTGTGACCTAAAGTTGTTTCGTTATGACTGAAAATATGTAATCGCATTTTTTGTTGTATATTCTAATGGACTCTTTATATAATCGCAATATGAGTGTATACGTGATTTAATAGAGATTATTATTATAATACTTGTACATAAAAACGTCACTAAAATGAAAATGCCGACAGAAAATTCATCCCTTCGTCGTAAACTACATTATCACCCGTACCGCGAAGGATTGAAATAAGTTGCCCGCGTAGGTATTCTTCTCAGTAATTGCGTTCTACCATCAATGACTTCATCACCACTTACCATCAGGTGGGATCGTAGTCAAGTGTTAACTTATTTTGATAAAAATTTTTGTTATACAGTTCATAAAACTATACCCATATATAACATAGTTAAAGATCTCTTTACAAAAAAAAAATACCTTTAGTATACGTTATATTTTATATATTATGTATATTTTAAAGACGTTCTGGACCTAATATATGAATTCAAATTCCACAATACTGTTAAATAAAAATATTTAACAAAAGTGAAATACAGTAAAACATGTCAAAAAATCTCTGTACTCAAAATCTATTGACTCGTCATTTTTTTCCAATATCAAAAGCTCATAATCTGTTCAATTAATTGATGTTGAATGGCGTCGAATCAACTAATTATTCGATAGTAAGCAGGTCAATTGACGTAATAAAATGTTTATACGACGATATGCGGAATATATTATATAGACGTAATATTAGTGTACGGTGTATTTAGTTACCCGACGATCGGTTATGGTTCCTGCAGGTACAATTACGAGGGCTACTAATTTGAACTTCTTGGAAGATGTCTGGTACAACAGATTGTATTAATCTTTACTGGACCTCCCGATCACCGAGATGACGACTTGGTTTTGTACTATCGTTTCTTTTTTTTTATTTATTAGCAGTATACTACTAATGCTACGATTCCTATCAAGGAAATTTTTCGTGAAGCTTTATTTGGATGCGACGGTCAACTTACGATTAATTTTTATATCCTTTTAATATTATTAATGAGAAACTTTGTAAAAATGTTTGGATGTTTGTTTTTCCTCCACGTGGTAACCGTTGAACGGATTAAGATGAAACTTAGCATATCAATAGACCTATCCAAGAAATGAACCTAGGATAGATTTTATCCCGTTTATAGGTCCCCCTGGGCTGCACTTTTTTAGGTTTAACGGATTAAAATTAAACTTGATAAAAAGATAGATTACATAACACGTCTATTTGTATTAAGCAAGCCCAGCATTATAACATATAGGCCACTTTTTACTAACACATGACGCGGGCGAAGCCGCGGGTGGAAACTAGTACGTATATAAAAGTCTAAAATTAATAAACGCACTTTATCAACGCACACCACAAATAAATACTTGTGCAAAAAAAGATTTAAAAACAACCTTTAAATGTATCAGGCGGTAAGGTATAACTCTTAAAGTATAATAAAGGTTCTCAAATCCATTCAAACATTAGCGCGAACCAAATGGCGGGCACCTGGCACTAACCAGTGCCAGTAACAAACGAGCATCGAAAAATATTAAAATTGACATTTGTTTCTGTCGCCATTCCTCAAGATACGCTCCACCGTTCGCTCGGAACTCGGAGAGAAAGGAGACATTTGATTTTAAGCCTCGCGGACTATAAGTGTTATTTCTTGGAGAGAAGTATTATTCTACGAGACCAGCGCGCCTCCGCCGTCTCGAATGCTCCATTTAGTTCCAAAGTTTTTCTCGTTTATCACCGTTGGGCTCTCAGAGGCGGAGATTTTTCCTTTAGATTTGTTGTCACGCCAGACCTTTTTAATGTACCTCTCTTATCGCGGTGTGATTAAGAATGAGTTTATTCTATACTAAAATTTTACGATACTATTGATACTTGTTGTCGGGAGACATAAAGATATATCGTGTGCTAGAGCTGTTGTAAATTTGACATTTCAAGTATTCAGAACAATGAGAGTTGGAGTAAATATACAATCTTAATCTGTAAGATTTAAATGAGGCTGGGCGGCCCCACCTCGTGGAGGAGCCGACGTCTGACGGACGAGATAAGGCCTAGTGTAAGGTGTAACGAGCCGCCCGTTCATTAACCACTGGAGCTCTGATAAACGAACAAAATTTATCCTATCGCTAAGACGGCTTGGTATACTGAGTATTTTCTGTTGCACTAGATCTGCCCGCGGCTGCGCTCGCTTTGTTTTTGCTTAATAGGGTAGTCCTTTATTGCGGAGTGTAATCTATCTTTGTATCAAATTTCGTTCAAATCCGTTCATTGGTTTTTGTATGCAGAAGTAACAAATATTTATCCATGCATCCTTACTTATGCATTTATAATATTAAGTAGGATAGCCTAAATATTAGGAAGTTTTGGATTTTTAAAACAATACATTTTATTTCTATAACATACAAGTAAATATATGTAATCTAGTTCCAGAAATTCACACTGATAATTTCGATTAAGAGTGTAAGCTATGCCATTTTTGGCCAAAGAATCAGTCAATCATTCATTTTTGAAAAAAAAAATCAGTTTCATTTAAGAAAATATAAGAAAAACATGGGCATCAGAAGCTTCTGTATCTTGTTAACACACAGTTTAGCCAGTTAGCTAGCTAGTTAGGTATATTGGTAATTGATTTATTTTACTGTATTATATTGTACAGCTATTGGATTTAGTTATAATAATGAACACTAGATGGCGGCCGGGAACGAGTCGGTTTATCAGCTACTTTCATTAATTCGAGCTCTGTCTACCTCAGCGCGTGGTGGGCCCAGATAAAAGGATTAACACACTTTCTACCACTCATTAGTAACAACTCAGGAGGGGGACAGGTTATTGAGAAGTATCGAGATATCTAGTTCTGTCTCTCTCATCTCAAACCACCTCCTTAATATTTGTTGTATACTCGCCGTTTACGGTGGAAATAATTCACCTGAAATGGACTTCTAGATGGATCTAGATACCAGACAGTTTCTCAGTAGTATAAAGAGTTCATAATTTGCACAGGCTTCAGTTACCACATAACAAAAGTTAATAAGTGAGAGAAAATGTTACTGTAGATAAAAAGGCTTACCGAATATTCTTGAACCTGTCTAGCTAAAATTTTTTAATAATAAATGTTCACCATATATAACAGAGTTATATCTTATTACAAGAAAAATTAAGTAAGATGTTGTGAATATTGAAATTACTAGTTTCGCCCGCGTGGTAGGTATGTTGTGTATTGTTGCATACTGCTAACGTTGTTGACTATTGCACGGTGATATTACCTATGTGTTATTTCGGACTATAATCTATCTCTATGACAAATTTCGTCCAGATCGGTTCAGTATTTCTTGCGTGAAGAAGTAACCAACATCCAATCATCCTCCAATTTCACATTTATAATATTAGTAAGATAACCGTCCATTTAACAAAAACACGTTTCACGTCTGAAAAATATATTGTTAGGGATAACAAAAATTATAGATGAGGAGCGTAGCAATATCGTTACGAGATGCGAAATAGTTCCCCGCCGGATCCGCCGCGCGGCGCCACAATAGCCGACCGGCGAGCGCCAGAGCCCAATGACGATGCCAGCTCCGAGATTGGAAAATGCCTCCGCAACTTTTGTACTTACCCAAAAAAGTTAACGGCAATCTTTATTGGTATTTCTCCAAGTAGACTTGAGAGTTATTTTGATTGATACCAGCGATCGGTCCACGACATAATCTGGGGGAAACAGCGTACTTTAAATTAAGTACAGAATATTAAACGGTTACTTAATTCTATATTGGTTTATTTAATACTTGTGTTTAAAGTTGATGGCGAATGTGTATTATGATTTATATGCTGTATGGTGCTTCATATGGACTTCTATTATATTTTTTTATTTTGCCAGTACGCATTGGAGCCAGCGTTATATGACGGGAGACTTGTGGTCAATATGCTCAATAGGATTAGCTATTGTATATTATACACAACTATATAAACGCATAAGATATATTATGATCAACGATCATTTTGTTGATTTTTTGGGTATCAGATCCGTTGACTAATCTTCGTTCATTAAACTATTTGTGTGCATTATTATCTAATAAGATTTTTTTTTTCAATTAAATTAATATATTACATAAATTGATTTATAAAGACTTTTGTTAATTTTTATATTCAATAAATTAGTGCATGACCACAATCCCACCTGATGGTAAGTTGTGATGTGATCTAGGTGGTAAAGCGCGCTAATTTTGCATAAAGCCTATTCACTCTTGATTCGAAGACATTTGCAAGTATCAAACACGCTTTTTCGACATATTTAGGTACAATATACCAAGATTTACGAACGTACTGTCATTTGCGACATCAGCTTGCACGAGACAGAGTACGCGATAATCCAAAAAACATACGCGCATTTCATTTTAACTTTGCAAACATTTTTGTCGTACAAGTAAAACACTATCTTCAGCGCTATTATTTCACGAAAAACATAATCAAGACGAGTAGCAAGCTTAAAAAGGCTCTACGTTGTCTCCTCTACTTTGTCGGGATTAATCTCTTCATACGACACTGGAGCATCCCGACGTCAAATTGAGGATTTTGTACTACTTTCACGTAAAGCAGAACAAGCGTATTTTGGAATTAAATCGCAAATAATTGCCTTACGGGTACGAAATGTTTTGTCTGATAATGTAATCTTGTGTTGAAATGAATACGTGACAGTGGGAGCGTTAAATATCAGTGAGATATATAAAGAATGCAATTTAAAAATATATTACTACTATTTATCAATTTTTACGTCGGATTTGACGAATTATTATACATATGTCAAATTAAAATATTCTATTTTTAACGTCAACTCTCATGAGCTATTTGTTTAAATATGTATAATTGTCTAAAAGGATATCCAGAAAAACAATTATTCCAAACTTAATATCTTTATAAAACCTACAAAATATATTTATGCTGGACTGGTACGAAAATCATAGGAGTATTCTGCTTGGTTTACTTGGTTATAATTTTGTCTAGAGTTGCAACTTCTAAAATCTTCAAGACTCCCTCTCTCTCTCTTTCTCCCTCTCTCTTTGTGTGTCTGTCTTTGTCTCTCCACCCCCTTTCTCTTAGTAAGAAAATCTCCGTAACATGCTGACGTAACGTAACGTAACGTAAACAAATTACATTTTATATGGGATCGCAATAATTGCCGCTAGATGGCTCTACTTCGATCCCATACAAAATTTAATTTACGTTAGGTCAATCGAGGAGTAAGTTAAATTTACACTGTATACAGTAGTATAGACTACACCTCACAATTAACCTACTAGTGTATGTTTTACACTAATATCGTCGCGGATACTAAACATTTTAATGCAAACGGGTACTCACGATCTGTATTATTTTACCAATATTTTGACCCAGTTACACGGGTCATGGTAACGGCAAAACTGCGGGAAGAAACTCTTGACAGGTGACACTTGGTATTGACAAATAAGTCTGTCAACTTTCCGTCTTGGTCGTTTTATTTTCATATCACGACACACAGCACTAACGTAACTACGTAAAGATGTAAAACATACTAGTGCTTAGTAATAGACGTCAGAAACGAAGCGAGGTCAGTTAACAAGCATCAAATAAAAGTATAAATTAAAAACAAATATGACGTGGTATCACATAAAATATGTGTTTGTTGGTGCGCTGTAAAAATGTTGATAGTTGGCAATAGGGAAGTTGACGTAAACAGGTCGGTAAATCACCGGCTGCGCCGCGGCTCCACTTGGACAATATTTGTGCCAATAAAATCCTCTCTAACAAAGCTGTTGTTGTCAACGGAAAGTCGACTGACCCGTTTTTTTGTCTATTGCGGATTTGGTCGGCGTGGTGACCGGAACTTGATGGGGATTAAGAGCGTTTCAGGTAATTTTTGTTATCTCTGTGTTGTTTTTTTTGAAATATTTTTCGATGAATTAGTAAGTACTTTAGTAGGCTTACTAGTAGGTAGTATTTCTAGTAGTACACCTTTTAGTTGTATACTTTTTAATAAGAGAAATAAAATTTATTTTGTATACATTTTTAGATTTCTATTTTGACAAGTTTTTATTTAACTTGCTGTGTATGTTTGTATATTACTACTAGTATGTATGTTAGTATAAAAATTTGTTCGTTAAGTGTTCGGGTCAAATCATACAAACCTAATTAGACCCACTTCCTCTTACACTACGGAGCTGAAATTTTTGCATAAGTCCGTACTCATGGCCATGCATTTGTTTTATAGGACCTAGGATATAGGACCTGATACTAATTTCAGGGTTGGCTCCAGACAAGGGAACTCCTCAGCGGTTAAGAATCCAGTTAAGAAATTTTACGTAAATCTTTGTATTGTGGATCTATAATTGAAGTTTGTGTTTTTAAATATATTAATATTGTTTTTATTAGTAACTGTTGTACGGCCACGCAACTATCATACATGTTCGGAGAAAAGTATATATCTCTATTACGATTTAAGAGATAGATCCATTACAGACGGGTGGACAGACAAGTAAATATAAGTAACTTCCATTTCCACCCTAAGGATAAGGAAAACTATACACGATGTTGTTATTTAATCACACATACGTCTGTTGTATGAGATCGATAGGAAGTTCTAGATTTTCCAGTGCCTTTGTTTTGCGACATTAGCAAAGTTTATGTCTCTAGTTTAAGATGAGACGGCGGAGACGATGCCGGCGCGCCCCCGGCCGCCTCGCGCACTGTTGCACTGTAACGATAAATTTGCATATGTAATACATGTTCTGAACTTACTCCCTCACTTATAATTCAACAGGACTGTTATAATAACAGAGATAATCTATTTATGTGTCCCCTGTTTCTCGTATACGTAATTATGCTGCAAAACAATGAACGTAAAACACGTCACGTAGTTACATACACTGTTTAATATCACTTTTGTCTTCCATAAAATGACTAGTAAACAAAGAGAAATAAGGTGGAGTGTTGCCGACTTTATGCCGCTCTAGCAAAGCAATCAACTGCCAACTTTTATTTATTTTGGGTTGCAATAATATTAAGCATGTTTGCCGGACGAAGTGTGTTCGCAGCGCGTTCTTGCCTTCTCAATAACTTGAAAACTATCACCGGCATCTCTCGCGGCTGGATAGCTAATAAAGTAAGTTGGAGAGGAAAAGTAAACTAATATCGGCTGGTTGGGAATGAGGCGCGGTGGACGGAGCCAGAGCCGCGCCCGGCCGCCCGCGCCTCATACTCGGCTCGCTACAGATTTATTACTTCAATATGAACACTCCATCCGCCGCCCATGAATGTCACACCGTTACTTTATTTTAACGTTACGGAAAATGTGCTCGCGCCGCGCCGCCGCCCCGCTCG
>DWJZ01002362.1:0-19725 GCA_018249125.1 Asbolis capucinus
TGAAAAAACCAACTATGAAAGCATGAAATGTTAGATAAAAGTATATAAAAGTAATTCATGCAAATTAATTTAAGATAAACATGCCTTGCCACTTAGGATCCTCATTCATTAAATTCCGTTCTCTATCTAGGGCGTTGGGTGCTCCGGCGTCTCCATCGGCCGCGTCGGGATTCTCTAACGCCTGCAGCTCCCTAACATCCAGTACTGGGGGACGTAGGTCGGGTGCTCCGTGGGCGAAGGCGCAGTGCGCCCCGTTCTTGGTGCAGAGACCCCGCGCGTCCGTATCGTGCACACACATGCATGTCTTGTAGTAACGCAGGTGGTAGCGTCGCTCGGTGTCGCCAGCGGTGCGGTGGAGATATGGACATCTACAATATTTCTCAGTGTTTACTTTTAATATTAACATAATACAGCGTTTACTTCTAATATTAACATAATACAGTGTTTACTTCTAATATTAAGATTATATTCTTCTTATAATAATTCCTATATACAAATAAATAATTTACCTACTGATGATATTTCATTTAACCAAACCAGGATAAAAATTAAACATAGGTATCAATAATAATACACATTCACCCATTTACATACATATTCTTGCATCATGCTAATTTCTACATATGGATACACAATCCACAACCACTCTCATGCTTGCCCAACCCCCACATAACTATAGATATGCCCCTCTGAAGAAGTAAGGTTGTAGAGTTCATTAAAATTAATATTTGGTATTTAATATTTTTAACATACAATATATTTTTGTTATATAAGGGCAGCTGAGGGGAAGGCTCACCTGTTGGTAGTGATCAACAGCGCCTATCGCCATTAGCAACACTGCCCACAAATAATACCTTGCATTTATGGATGTGTTATAGACATAATATATTTTGGGGATCTATAGTATACGAGGCATATACCTTATTAAAAAAAACATTTTGGAGAATATCTGCTGGTTTTTGAAGCTAAGAATTTAAGAAGCTAGGATTTTGTTTAAATTTACTAATAATCTGGGGCAGGTACCCTACACTATTATTTTTTACTGATATTACGATTTGCCAGTTCCAAAATTAGTGTAAGTCAGTACAGTAAATGTATGTGTCAAATATTGTGTTTATAATGTTTGTAAATATGACAATATCTGCTGCAATATCCAATCACGGGTACATACATCATAGAGATTTAGTCACAACTTTTCACATTGATACTTCTATTGTATTTGTGATAATTGATACTTATACCCATTCAAATTTGGCTACACCAAAGGTTGTGGGTTTGATTCTCACCCAGATCAAACTTTTCTTTGATGAGCAGTAATATTTGTTCTGTGTGTCTAGGTATAAATATCGATATAAGTATGTATTAAAAATATATATGTACGTTTATCAGTTCTCTAACAACCATAGTACAAGCTAATGCTTAGTTTGGGGTCAGATGCCCGAAGGTGAGTTGTCCAAAAATATTTATTATAATTTACTATATCAGTTAATTAATAATTAAAAATTAAAAGTATTTGAATACTATTATCACAATGACAATATATATATATATATATATATATGTATATACTACTGTTGGGGAAACCTTAGAGTATAATACCAAAATAAGGGAAACCAAGGAAATTTCCTGACATAGTTCAACACAGTCATACATTCCTTATACTGAGTCAGGGAGTAATCTCTTACTAAAATAAGTGCAATTCTTGTGTATATGGAATCACATTCCAGAAAACTGCACTGACAATTATGATGAAAATACAAGTTATTAATTGTTAAGGGATATTTCATGTCAATATAAAAATAACGGAATTATTTTCAGAAAAATGCATTTTAATGTTATTTGTTTTCAATGCATGGATTCAACCCATTGTGGGACCACTACTGAACTTGGTTAACTCCTGATACTGGAGAGGCCGAAAGAGCACTCCACCACACTGCTCTAATACAGATTAGTGGCCAAGTGTCCGAAGTTTATAAGCCAATCAAAGGCTTCTTATGTGGTTTAATAATTGCTATCTAACAACCAGGCCTGACAGTTTTACATGCCCTCCAAAGCAGGGAAGGGCTCATGAAATTTTTGCCACTAGCAATCACCAATCCTCCACAGGCCGTTCTCCCTGTTGCTTAACCTTTTCAATCATTCAGAATGGAATAAGCAGACGAAATTTAAGTGTCTGTTTAACATAATTAGATTGGGCCAATCATGATCATCATTGATTATTGATTTGAATCTAGCACTTTTGTCCATTAATTTCTGGCTGTCAAGTATAACTACAGACCAGATACTCAACATAAGTGATATTGCAGACTATTTATTTATTGTAACTCAATCCAATAACATTATTCACACTGAATAGTTGTGTGGAAAACAATTCTAATAGGATACTTCTCAATTAGTAGTGGCAGATATTTTCATTATTATATTCATGAAAAACCATGGCATTCACATGATTATTTTAAACCAGTTGTACTTTCTGTCAACATCATTTTCACCAAAGAACAATGGAATAGACAATGCCATCAAATTGGAAAGAAATATTTCGACTCTTGCACTCACCAAATTAAGGTGCGTTTACGATTCGGTCGGGTTATAAGTTAAGTATAGAGTATTGGTAAACAAAATATTTCGCTTATGAATTTTGCTATACGATACAAGCTCTACTAAAAGTTAGTGCTACTAGCATTCAAGCCTCATCCTTACCACAATAAAAACACAAAATACAAAAATGAAACAAAACAAAGCAATGACAGTAAATGTATGTACTCACTCGTCACCATCCTCGCATATCCCTGAAGTCTCGTTATATTTGGTACAATAGTTATCAGCGCTATAATTGAACGAACCATCTCTTTTCCTTACAGGTCTTCTTCTTCTCTGATTATTAAAATGCCAATGAAAACATGTGAAAGGCCTATGTTGTGTACATTTATGTTGAAGGAACGATGGACACTGCTCCACTCGGAATTCCTTGAGATATCTGCAACACGAAATCGCAGAACTTAGTCAATCGTATGTCGCCAAAATCTACGTTAACAGTACTTTCATATTCAACAAAATTAAATATCCAAACGTGAAATTACTTATAATGATTCGGTTTTTCTGTTTGAGCTGTCAACAAAGGCTTAGATTCCGACGGCATTTTGGTGAACTATTATTGCGCCTCTCGCGTCGCGCAGGGCACGCTCACCGATGACCAATTAAAATTCAATATAAGATCACGTGATACAAAATATTTTAGAAAGGTAAAGAATGTAAATAGAAATTAAAAACTTGAAATATTCCTAATGATGCACTAAACATTTTCGATTTAAAACGACCTTGAACTTAAAATATATGTTGTTCAGCGATTATCGCTATCCAGGTTTATGAATCACAAAAAATTACAAACGCAGTCATGATTTTGACAGAAATGTCACGTTCTATGTTTTCTATTTGTCTCGTTCTTTCATATGAAACTTCTGCTTTGCTAAAGTGAGGGAAAAAATAGGTCGCATTCTGAATATTTTGGAAAGTATTTTTCATGAAGTATTTTTTATATTTGTTGTTGTTATTGATTTTGTTTTGAACATTTTTTATTGTTTTGGTGATAAATTACTATTTTTTTATCGTAATGTAAAATTGAATACAATGTAAAAAATACCTACTGTTGGATATATTAACACAAAAGCACGTTTGTACATTAAATTACAATTTCGATAAAAATAACTAAACATTAACTCTTAAGTATATAAGTATTTTTTAATTTTTTCTGAAAATCTAACACAAAAATTATAATAAAAATAATAATTGTTTTAGATTTATTGTCTTTTTGCTTTTATTTGGGTCGTTCGTTTGATTTTAAAATTAAAAATATTCTAGGTTTTACCCTTGCAACACTGATGAGGCTCACAAGCCAATAGAAACACGTTTTAAATTACAATCGTTTTTCGGACCAATGACGAGCCGTTTTTATTACCAATCACGAAGAGTTTCCCTTGGCGTCAGTGACTCTCGCCCGTTGCCCGCCATCCATTCTCCTGTGTCCGCCATTTTGAGCATATGATTATTGTTGTGGTTTGACTCGTGTTAAATTCGTTAAATATTTGCATTTTTGAAGCATTCTCATTAAGAGGTGTGTAAAATAAGAGATTAACGCATAAAAGTTTATTATAAGATAAAATTTCTGTGATAAACAAGTGTATTTGGGTGAATTTCGACACAGTATTATTTGGAGAGTAGCATTGCAACATCAAATTTCTTTTATTTGTTGTGTGTGACTAATTTCATTGACTTTTATTTCAGTAAATAATGGCACGTACCAAGCAGACTGCGCGTAAGTCGACGGGAGGTAAAGCACCCCGAAAACAGTTGGCTACCAAAGCGGCGCGTAAATCAGCACCCAGCACTGGTGGCGTGAAAAAGCCTCATCGGTACCGCCCTGGTACAGTAGCCCTGAGAGAAATTCGTCGTTATCAGAAATCTACTGAGTTGCTGATCCGCAAACTGCCATTCCAGCGTCTCGTGAGAGAAATCGCTCAGGACTTTAAAACAGATCTGCGTTTCCAGTCTGCTGCTATTGGCGCCCTGCAGGTATTTATATATTTCATTATTAGTTTATTAATATTATAAGAATATCTTCCGATTTATTGGTTGTTAGCCAAATTAAAGTTCTGTGTAAATGTGATTATTAACTATCATTATTTGATATATTATATTGTCAACAACTTATCAAATAAGTCATAAGAGTTATGAAATACCAGTGACTAATAATAACAGTATCTTTGTTTACTTTGAAATAATGATGTGACAATTGCATTTTTTTATTCCAGGAAGCCAGTGAGGCTTACCTCGTGGGCCTTTTTGAAGATACCAACTTGTGCGCTATTCACGCCAAGCGCGTCACCATCATGCCTAAAGACATCCAGTTGGCCCGGCGAATCCGTGGAGAGCGAGCATAAATTAGTTATATCTTACTCATAATTATAAATTATTTGTATCTCGAATAGACATAATTTCTTTTATTATATCTATTTACCTTTGTAATGTCTCCTTTTAACATCGTAATCATAACTTAGTATTAGGAGGCATCAGAACTGATTGTTTTTATGTTGAGATACATACAACTGTATTGATTGACATGTCTGTACCTTGTACTAATACATTGGGAAAACTGTTCTTCATTGTGTGAAGTTCCATTTCTTTAATTCTAGTTAACACCAGATTGTAACTCTTTGAAAATGCATTGTATTAGTAATTTGTGGTATGCCTTTAGTGTATTAGGTTTAGACAATGGGTTGTCAACAAGTATGTAAGGATGGATTGCTTGGAGTATTATGCCCATGATTTGTGTAATTGATAATTTGGTTAAAATAAATATGATTTAGGATATGCACTAAATTGTTTCATTGATGCATTTCCTGTAGTGCTTTTAGCACTACAACACTTCGAAGTAGTCATAGCCCCTGGTGAATAACGAGGGTTGGATAAACTGTGGCAAAAAAACCGTATATCACATATGCTACAAGTATTCCTTTTGGCACTTGTTATTACTATAAATGCAACAAAAATAAGATTTCTTGTTATTTTACGCAATTATTAATAATAGTTTTTAAAACAATACAGTAGAATTCTGCTCATCTGGATAATTTTTTATGAATATCTTTAGACAACCAACACATTGTCATCTGGCCCCAAATTAGGCGTTAGCTTGTACTAAGGTGATCAGACAACTGATACACATAGGCTTACATATATGTTTGACCTGGTTGGAATAGAATCCTCGACCTTCAGTGTAGCAGTCAGGTTTACTAATCACCACCATTACGTAGACCAACCGGAGTGATTTTACATAGCAAACATTATTGAAACTTTAATATTTTTTATTAAGATATCTCTCTTGTCATTTTCATTTTTGTTTTCGTTACTGTTCATATTTTCAGTAATTTCTTCATCAGTTAATATTTGGAATCCCCTATCGCAACTTCGTAACATTATGTACAGCAAACAAACGAGAACGGAACGACACGGTCGGAGACGGGGAAATTTCTCGTAACATGACCTTTTAAAGAGTACTTTATAATACATGTAAACATGTCTCGTTGCGCCGTCGAAACATCATACATTGATAAGAAGACCGACATTAAAGTTATAATAACACTGCTAAATGTAAATTTACATTAGCATATTAACTAACACTTTCATTTAGCAGTTATATCATGGAAGACCCAAGACATTTGTGTTCCGTGAATTATATTTAGCAACAGCAACAAATTTGTTAAATATAAATAGCGATAGATTGTGTGTGTGATATAAATAGCGATAGAAGTGTTAATATATGTAATTAATTCTCATTTTCATACTTTTCAGTCCTAGGACTGTGAACTTTTGAATATAAATAGCACTTGCCCGACCAAAATGCATTTATGTCAAAATGTTAACAAATAATTAACAGTTGCTATGTTGAAACGTTCAATTTAGACAGTCGTAATGGACCATAAATTTTTCGTACTCTCTTTTTTTTTCTTGCTTTTAATGCTAAGTAAAATCAAGCACTAAATTTAGCTGTTAATTAATTTTAGACTATTTAAAACTCTCGTTAAATGAACTAGTTACGCTAATTAGCTCCAACCATTAGTAGTATTAATTAGTCTATAGTAAAACTCCTGAAAATAATATTATGTGCTTGTCATGTGATTCCTCCACCAATCCGCATTGGAGTAGTGTGGTTGAGTATCCTCTAGGCCTCCTCAGTATGAAGAGATCTGTGCTTGGTAATGGGTCATCAATGGGTTGAAGCCTGTGCTTAATGTTCCAATTCAAAATCCCTAATCAAATTAACATACCACACAACACCATCAAATTGTTTAAATTCATAAGTAAACTAGGAACACAAAAAAAGGTCATCCATAACTACATCAATATTCAATCTTTCACTGCTTTTCTTGGACACACTGAGAAGGTACATTGGTAAATAATACATCAAATAATCATTATTAACGACATTTAATTATTACTACTAATACTCAACTATAACATTGTGAAGTTAACTATGATCTCACTACTTCTTCTGCTTCTATTTCCTTTAACCTTCTTTCTATTTCTGCCACACTCAAACCTTGTTCCTTGTTATACTTATAGCTTAGTAAGAGTTGGGTTTTTTCTAGACCTTTAATTCGGTCATAAAGAGTTTTGTCAAACTGACGATCCATGTCGTTTTCTTCTCTTAAAATGCAAAAATATAAAAGGAAAACTGCAATACTGCCCACTACACTGAATGGTTGATACCATGGCATACTGCTTCTGTTACTGTATCTTACCATTGGGGTAACACGCCTTTTTGATGCTTCACTTGTAGAAAATTTTATTGGGGCACTTTCATTGGGTTCTACATTGTTACTGAAAAATCTCTTTAGTCTATTTGATTTTATAATATTCCTATAACAAAAAATACATGTTTTAATGTGAAGTTAACTTGCCATATTTTTTTTACATATTATAAGTTAATGCTTGACTACAGTCCCACCTGATGGTAAGTGGCGATGTAATATTGTGCCATACTGTTAGCAATATTTTGAAAATTGACCCTTATTATGAATGGACATTTGAGAAAGTACTTTATTAGATTTTGTTTTGTAAAAAATATCTTTCTAGTTCTGTTGCATTATTTAATTATACATAAGATTATACCAGAGAGAAACCATACACATGTTTACTTTGTGCAAATTCAATCTGGAATTTTTCCATACAAACTTGTCAATTTTGTTTTGAAAAAATTCCAGATCAAAGCTGCGAGTATGTACCTAACTCAATACTTAAAATTTAATTTGTAGAAACTAAATAGGTACAGAATGTCTCAGTACATAATAACAATTTCTAAGATTACTATTATGAAATTATGACAAAAGCGATAATTATAAAAATTCATAATGAATTTTCTGTAGAAAATTCCTCTGCTATGCTATTGAACTTTAACTACAAAAAAATATGGGCCTGGTCAAAGCTAACTTTGAGTCACTTCCTCTTTCCCTAAATAATTGAAACAGCGTGATTTAAGATTGATTCAAGACTATGTATATTCTCAAGAGTATGTATCATTACAATATTATTATATATGTATATTCTTAAGAGTCAAAAGCTCAGGCACATATTTTCGCCGTAAATATAGGATAATGTCAGAGAATAGGATAATTTCACACTAACAATTTATTCCTTCAGGCTCTAGAGTTCCTCATTTGCTCTTGAAGTTCACTCAAACAAGACATTATATCATCTTTATAAAATGTAAACCAGTTAACAAGTACTTAATTGTAATAATTCTATTCATGAATATATTTATTAGCATAACGTAGGTACAATGAGATTTGTTGAATAATTATTCGATTACAACATTGAAGACGGATATGATGAAATCGTGATGATCAACATTTTTTATATATAAATATATTACCTGATTTGACTAGGATTTCGGTACATTTTATTTAAATATTAGAAATTACAAGCAAATTCATAGATTTATACATTTTCTATTAAAATTATTTTTGATTTGGTTTGACACTTATTAATGACAGTTTATTTGACTGACATTGACGGAGCTAATCACAGATTACTAACCTGGGTAATGTGGTTTAAATATATTTGTGAATCTGTGGAGAAGAGCCTAATGTAAAATACTTCTATCACATTACTGATCGAAGGGAAAATTGATGATCTCTAATGAGCTCCACACTCACTCACTGCTTAAAATCTTTATGACACATCGTAACCATTTCTTACTTCACTTCACTTTTTTTTATTTTACTTACTAGCTGTGCTCGCCACTTCTTCCGCGTAGAATTTAATAAAAAAGTTATTGTTTAATTTGCAAATCTTACCTTAACTTATATTTTATTTTATTATTACAAACATTCACTTCAATTTTATTTATTTATATAGATGTACTTATTATTTAAGGATCTCCGAAACTACACGAATACATCACGAAAATCTTGATTATTAAATTCTTTACCGAAATACAACTCCAATACACATATTGATATACATAAATATACATTTGTAGGTTTGAATATGTGAATTACTTGTATTATATTAATTTTAAAATATTTTAATAAATATCAAGTAGCCCATACGCTTACTCAATTTACTGATGGTAGGAGGTAGCTTTATAATTCAGATGCTTAAGTTTTTATGGCAGGTACATTATTTTTGTATATCTTCTATTTTTTGTAAAGAATATCGTAATGCATTTTTAATTCTGAAATAAAACAAATAATGATTAAGGCTAGGTAATTACTGTTTAGTATAGTGTTATACAAATATTATTAATAAACTACTTGTTATCAAGCCTCTTATATTTGATGTTGCTGATACTAAAATATGGGTGTTTCCAAAGAAAATGTACATTGTATACGATCAATTAAGACAACATTTATTTCGTTACTTAATCTTTAGTCTTGGCTACATCTCTTAGCCTTCTTTTCGAACCAATAGACATAAACTTACAGAGTAGATAGGCTCTGATGCACACAGATACTACGCTTTATACATACTACTGTTATCCTAGATAGATAATTGTAAAATCAGCTATATGGTAGAATGGTACGTAGTGGAGAATATTAAATGTCTTTGGTAAATAAAGCTAGTCAGTTCAGCGGCTTGTGTCGAATATTTATATCTATACTAATAATAAAACTGTAACAGGATCAATTCTGTACATTAAATATTTTATGACAATTTTGATGCAGGGCTTTGTTATCCATATAGAGACCAAAACATTTTTTTGGTTTTATTCTTTGTTTGTCTTCTTGTTCGAGCTTCACGTAATAACCACTGGACAAATTTAGATAAAACTTGGCATAATCGCAGTTTAAAATCCGAAAATCGTTAAAGGATAGGTTTTATTCCAGAAAACTGCTTTGTTCCCATGTCATAATAAGTTAAAATTTTTATGCCAACTCTGAAACCACTGGACCACTTTACATACAATTGTGTATGTTTGTAGCTTATATGACTAAAAATTTTCATCCAGCGACTGCAACTTCTTGTAAGTGATAAATTTAATAAGTTAAGAAACAGCAGGCGCGTGTGGCAAGTGGATGGATGAGTGTTAGTGGCAAAAAACCTGAGTGCTCCATAGGGCACGTAATTTCTTAGTTTACAGTTTGTCTTTAAACGGAAATCGCCATTTCTAATGCTATAATCAAAGGTATTTCCGAAGGCCTTTGTAACATGTGCAACATACCAACATTCGACACCTGTATTGACCATTAACACCTTCACCAATCCGCTTTGGAACACCGTGATGTATCTTCTAGGTCTTCCCATTACGAGCCAATATTTCCCAATATGGCTCTAGACAAATATCTTTACTGTTATCGTTCACTCCAAACACGAACTCAAAATGTATCGGAATTACGTTTATTGCGGGAAAAACAGAGACCATTTATTTTTGCACCAAGTGTCATTTTTGAACCAGCATTAAGCATACTAACTAGGCGTGAATACTAACAGAAAAGGTATTTATCTCAAGGCCGAAGAGAGACAAATCCTACCCATTAAAGGATTGAAGTTGTACTTACCGGATAAATTCTTCTCCAGTCTCCGGTTCACTTAGCAGTTTCTCTCGTTTTGCTTCAGCATCTCTGCGTCTTTGCAGAGCAGCTTCAAGTCTGCTTTGACTCTTACTAAGTTTTGCACTAGTATCATTAATATCGGTCTGTGGCTGAGGCTGAGGCACATGACTCGTGCACACTGGTCTGGTAAGTAGTGCCCAAATGTCGCAGTGATCTGATACAGACTGGACTGTGTCGCAGAGTGAAGAACGAAGGTTCCATACCTTAGCTACACCTCGATTCTGGGATATATTCGTAATATCATTGTAAAATACTTAGTAACAATAAAAATCTTCTGAGCATTAGTTACTTACAAGTTAAATAAAAAGTAAAAAACTTACAGATTCGGATTTCAAATCTTCCAACATTTTAGTATATTTTTCTAATTGTATTAAAAGTGCGGTGCGTTGAATTTTTGCGATTTCTAACAACGGTTGCAGTTTTTGTATTCTCTGAGATATTTCTTTTTGAGCTTGGTCGGACTTAGCGGCTTGTATTTTTGCATCTCTGATGGCACGGTTAAGTGCCGATAACTCTGCTTCATCTGCAGATATAGTCATTTTTTTTAGGAACAACATCTTTAAAAATCTCTCTTTCTTTCCTGCCAATCAATTGGAACAACCTTCCATCTGAGGTAGTTTCTGGGTGCTATGACATGGGGCTTTTAAAAAAGAGTGTTAATCGTTTCCTTGAGAGCCGGCAACGCACCTGCAGCTCTCTGTTCGCACTTACGAACAGGCGGACCGTTAGCCTGTTTGTCCGTCTCCGTTATAAAAAAATACTTTTAAGCAAATTTAGGATACATAGACTTAAATATCTACTATGTAATTAAAATGTCTGCTTGACCTGTTGGTCTAGTGATTAGTAAACTTCTACGCGGATTCGATCCCCACACAGTCCAAATTTTCTGTGATGATATTTAAGTAAAAAAATAACTTACGCTCGCGCTTTTCTTTAAGCTTATTTTCAATATCCTGCTCTTGCAATTTAATTTTTTCAATGGTAGATCCCACGGAGTCGTCCATTTGTTTCACTTAGATTAATTGAGAGATAACTATATAATATTGTTCGAAAAACAATTTTTCTTGCTTTCTAAGGAATATAAAAGTTGGCGCCAAAATGTTCAGGTCTAAAAGTTTTTTATAGATACAACATCCGATGTTTTCAACAGATAATGACAATTTGTTTTTTTTTACAGAGGTGAGGTAAGGTAACTTGTTTATATAAAAACCCCGAGCATTTTGTAGGTGTTCCCGAATGGTTCCGTATTTGTTCCGTACAATTGACTATGCAATATTATTCCCTAAATGATATGTTTTGTATAAGATGGAAGACCTCTTATAATTGAAACTTTATTTTATTAAGGTAAGTGTAGAATTATACATTCAGTGCCTGGATCAAGTGAGAAATATTCAAGCCAAGAATATCAAATTACGATCAGAAAAAAAAATTGTAAACGTTACCCACTATGCCACTATGCTAAGTTACTCCATATAAAATAATAGAAACTGCCCTTTTGGGAAGAACTAGTTAGCAGAAATAAAACAGCTATTGTGACATAACTGCAACAAATAGGTATAATGTATCGCTGACTAACTCGTAGATATTGATGTCTTCTATAAATGTGTCCTACATTACACATCACTTTGCTATAATGTCAATAATTTCCGCACGTACGCGATATAAGGATTTTTTGCTACTTACGCGCGTTGTTTTTACATGCTAGGTTACATTAACGAAGTTATTAAACGTTTTTTTGAACATATTCTTAAACCAATGTTCATCCGGAAGATTGTAGGAATCTAATGAAAAAAGAAGTTTACAATCGACCCAGTAGTTTCGGAGCCAATTCCCCTTAAGACGAGATACAAATGTCTCCCAACATTTGAAAGGCAAAAATCACCATTTAGCAAATTTTAAAGCTAGAGTCGTGTAAAGTTTAAATATTTACAATAAATAAAAAATCACTTAAAGTTCAAGAATATGAACTTTGGAAGGCAGACTAGTAGGTACCCATATTATCATATCATTGACCACATAAGTAAATAAGGAAGTAGTTCATTTGTAGTAATATACGGTCACCTAACACTGTCTCATTGCTCATTCTTTTTAAATATTTTGAAGACGGCTTGCGATGTTGGTCAAATATATCCCTCTTTTGCTCGTGTAAGTTATAAAAAATATTATTTTCGTAATAATAATAAGTGATAAGTACCCAATAACTGAGTTATTTCGGTAGTGTTATACAGATATACTGTGAAGAACACGTTGCTGTGCTTATATTGGCTAGAGGAGGCTCGAAAGGAATACCCTTGAAAAACCTTCAAACAGTAGGCGGTGTTACGTTACTTGCTCGCGCAATACTTACTGCAAATCAGGCCGGATTTCGTGACGTCACTGTTTCCACCGATCATCCCCTGTTGGCTTTGGAGGCGGTAAAACGTAAGTAGATCAACGGTATTAAAAGTGCACGTTTTTCACACTCTAAATTTGTAATAGGATAGTTGTTTTACGTGAGGTTAGAGGACATACATAAGTCCCATCTTTCTGAGGAAGCTGAGCATATTCCATGACGCAAAAAGTTGTGACCTTTATAACTGAATCGCTACTTACTATCAGGCTGGATCGTAGTCAATCGTTAATTTGTTTCATGTGAGCTATGGGTTCCTAACAAGAAATAAATAGGTTTTATTTAATTTCATTCGTATTTATTTCATTTCATGAAAAAAAATAAGTTATTGTTGGCCAACTTAAGTATCAGAATTTTTTACAACCCCGAGGCCTAAGATGGCTTAACGATGATATGTAACGGTAATTTCAGTATTCGATGGTTTAACCCGTTTTTGAACGCGTCTGGTCGTTAGGACTTATTAAATATCATTTTCGAGATACGTTACGACTACTGATGCTAGGTGTGCTATGGATGCTAGCCAGCGAGCTATGAGCGCTTCAACATATAATATCCATCATAAGTTAAATCAAAGTTAAAATATTTTATTTCATCATAGGAACATCGAGCTCACTTAATGATAGTCAAATGATTCATACATTATTATCAAGATACCTTAAAATTGCTTACGGATTTAAAATTCATAGCCAATCCTGCGGTATTGCCTAGTCTCAGTAGGCAATTCCTATCTACAAGTCATCGGCTTTGCTAGAATATTACAATATTGCTTAGCCTAAGTAACCTAGTGTAGGCCAGAAAAAAAAGCTGGAGGAAAAAAACTCCTGATACAATTTTTAAACAAAAGGTCACACAGTAAGAATACTACACGGAGTCTTTAAAATGATAATTACGAACGCGAGTCAGCCATAATAATATACAATTTTTTTTATTTTCCTTGACTTACAAGTATAAATAAATATCATTATTTTGGTGTCTCCATTTTGTGTCAAACACCAGATGGGGCTGCTATTTTTCAGCGTAGCCGAGTGACAGCCACCCACTGGGCACCGTCGATTTGGGGTGTCTCTGAATTTATACATAAAAGAACGGATATAAAAACTTTAATTCTATTGCAAGCCACGTCTCCTTTTATACAAGCGGAGCATTTGCGTAAAGCTTTACAAAAATTGAACGCACCAAATCCATATGACTGTATTTTTTCTGCAACTCGGTAAGTAAAATGTAAGGGCCATAACTGTTACAACAATCATAAAATACATTGACGTAGAAGAGGTATAAGTTTATCTTGAGTATTTTTGGTGTTTATAGCTTTGGTCTCAAAATACAAATCTGTGGCTATGGCATAAGGTCATATTTGTTTTGTCTCAAATTATTTCGGTAGACATTAGATATCCCTTCTTATGTAATACAAACTAATACAGACGTTTATATTATCTATATTTTGATTAGATGTATGTTATTCATTTCGCTAAATTATATATTTGCAATATAGATCTTATAAACTTCGATGGTGTATTAAAAATGGAAAACTTTATTCGACGAACTTCAACTCTGATCAACGTCCTAGAAGACAAGACTGGGAAGGAGAATTTTTAGAAAGTGGGGCTTTCTATATTGCACGAAGGGTAATATTGTTGCAGAATAAACTACAAAATAATAAGTGAGTAATGACTTCCTGTTTGTTGTGCTATATTCTATGGTTTAGACAAATTTATTTATTCTGTGAACGTATTTAGACTTTGACTTTCGATGACATTTACAGGAATTTGTCAAAGTCACTATTATGAAAGTGTCAATACAAAAGTTGTATTTGAAGTTCAAATCAAATCAAGCACGGTTTCTGAACGTGGCATACTTTTCCATTATTTTCCACCACCACTTTTCGTAGTTTTAATTTCTTTTTGTTTACGTGTTCTTGATAAAGTATGTTCGAATTTGAAGTAAAAGTTACATGGCGGAAAATTCTCAATACGGTGTTACGTAAATAAACGTGATAGTGAGGAAATTTATGTGATTGTAAATATTTCAGTTGCACTGTATGGGAAGTGACTACAACGGAAAGCTTAGAAATAGACACACATCACGATCTCGAAATTGCGAATGTTTTACTTAGAAATAATTTGATATATACATAAACTTAATTTAAGCTATAACAAAACAATATAACTATATCGGTAAGTGTTCCATTTTTAAAATCAATTCTTAAATGTGTATCTATATAATTAAACTACAAGTTCTAATATAAAGTCACACAACAGTTCAAAATTTCCCAAAATTGTATTATTCATATAGTTAATATTTTTTAGTTTACAGAAATTTAGGTTTTGTTGCATTTACACACTTAGTGTAAGTAATTTAAAATGACATTTCAGTATATATTACTGAGTTTATGCAAAATATGATTTTTAATTTTTTTATTTATACTGTTTGCACAGATGTTAACTGACTTTATCTTATTATACCATGTTCAAATTGTATTTTGTATGATATCAACTTAATTTATTATTATTTTATATTCATGTTCCGTAGTTGATATAGTTACTCCTTAACATATTATAAGCACATTATTAACCAAAGTTATCAAAGACAATAAATTTCGTTTTTGGTCTCTCTTAATAATCCTACTGTTTAGTATTTTCTTATATTTCCATAACCAACTATTAGCTGGCAGAATGGCACACACATTTAAATTTAAAAAAAAAACTAAGCTTAGCTAAATTTGGTTACTATATCTAAATCAAAAGTTGTCTACCCACATTCAAAATTCCTTTCATTGCAAATATTTTTACGTGTGATATACTTGTGCATTTTTAACTAGTGTGCGTGAAACTCAATAGTTAGTTCTGTTTCCAGTGTTATTATAATTTATGTTTGGAATGTACAGCAAACCATATGATAATGTTACATATTAATTAATTTTATTCTATTATATAAATGAGTCATATGATATAACAGAATGCTTGCTGGTATCAGAGTGGTATCATATTTGTATTTATTATATACTGTTTGTGAGTTTGTTATACAATTTCAACTTAATTTGAGGTAATAAGACATTACAATATATTTATTCAAACAAAAATACCAATTTAGGATTTATGGCATATGTCTATAGAACAGTGTTAATCTATGGTACTCTGACTACTGGTGAACCCTAGAAGTGCCTTAAGTGGTTGGCAAAGCCATCCAAAACATTTTACAAGATTAAGAATCTAGTCAATTTCAATTACTTGCCTTCGAACAGTTAGTAGTCCGCAAGTGTCCAAGCCTTTTTTTATTTATACATTCATTACTAAAGTAGACTTATTTTAATTCATATAAAAATGTCTTTGAAAATACATAAAATTTTTGTATGTTATGAAATTACAGCTTTTAAAACATGACTACTAGTACAGAAGTAACATTTGAGGATTTAGAAGCTACAGATGTGATAAGTGTTGAGCTTGTACCAGAGAGAAAAGGACTGATATTGAAACATTGTGAATATTATGTTAGCTCACGGAGACATGGTACAACCGTCACTAGAAGATACAATGACTTTGTTCAGCTCCATGATGTTTTATTTGCCAAGTATCCGTATCGGTAAGTTGAATAAATTAATATATGAGAAAGATAGATATGCTGAGGAGTTTCTTTCGCCGTTTCTTATGGTCTTTATTATGACACCCTTCTGAAATGGTGGTGGCTTCCACAAACATGATGTTCATAAGTGTATTAAAAGTAATTTATGAACAAAATATAAATTATTTGACTGTGACTTAGACTTTAAAATCCTTACACCTATGTATATACCACATGTAGGATTACCTGTCATGTAATACATGGGCCACAAAAGTACCACTTGAGCCCTGCGAATAAATATCTAACTGTTTGAGATTTGAGAATCGGAAAATTATGTACATTAAAGAATGAAATAGGTTTTAAGTGTTATAAAATTTAAGAAATGAAAGGTAATAAAACATAAATACATAATTTATTTATTAAAATAATTATGTATTTAATTTGCACAATTAGGAAATACCGAGCTAAAAATAAAATGAATGTGCGATAAAAATGAATGATAAGTTGCTGATGTGGGTACTACTACATTAATTACGTAACTATAAAATACACGTCATAATATAATATCCTGTGGCATGTTAACATTCGATAATGTTGCAGCGTAATAATATCTTTGTTATCTCCAACAGAACAAATGTTTACATATAAAATCAAATGTACTGCATGTATTTTTTTGGGGCAAATTTTATAATCACAAGAGTCAAATCTCTTTCTATTTTACAATAACTATAAATTGAAATAAGTAATTGAAAATGTAATTATCACATTAAAATAAGTATTTCAGTACTATTTATTTATTAAATTGAGTGTAAATTGTAAGTCAAATGAGTTCCTAGTAAATGGTCATTGCCCGTCTACCCAATCACGTGTAGCGACGGCGCAAGTCCTGTGAATCCGACCAATGAATGCTGTCTTCACAACTTGTGCTGGCTATTATACAAAAATGTATTTGAAGACCTGAGTTAATATTTTCAGCGCAGTTTGCCGTTTGCCACCTAAACGGGTGGTGGTAGGTGGTGGTAGCCCACTATTCCTCCAGCGGCGGCGGGCAGCGCTCCAGCGTTGGCTGACCCTGGTCGCCAGGCATCCTGTCCTCGCTCATGATGCAGACTTGCGGACATTTCTCTGTGAGACCTCCCCTAGGCTGGACAAACCCAAACATGATGAGTTTGTACTGGCTGGAAGTCAGGATGAGAATGTAGTAAGTGTTTGGAAAAGTTTTTTTCTCGCAATATCTTGTATACAAATTTAATGTTACACAATATAATAATAAATATCATGGGTGAGCCAGTTACTGGAAAAAAGTAGTTATTGTGACATAACTGTAACAGTTGGATATATGGTATTGCGGACCTGTTTGCGAAGATATGTTGTCCTCTATAAATCTGCAGTACACACATTGTCAGTCATCTGTACTCTGTACAGTAATCTGACAGGCCAGTTGGTCTAGTGGTTAGTAAACCTGATTGCTACACCGAAGGTCGTGGGTTCGATTCCATCCAGGTCAAATTTTCCTGTGATGAGCAGGAATGTTTGTTCTGTTTGTCTGGGTGTAAAGAATATCTATATAATTATGCATTTAAATTAAAAAAATATATACATATGCTTGTCAGTTGTCTGATCACAATAGTACAAGCTACCGCTTAGTTTGGGGTCCGATGGCTGTGTGTGAGTTGTCCAAAGATATTTATTTATTTATAATTTCTGCAGCGTACGCGATATAAGGATTTTTTTGATATTATTTTCACACATCTGGTTACAATATCGACGTTTTCATACGGACCCCTACCGTTTTTGGAAATATTTCATAGCCTATCTTCATCAGAGATAATGTAGCATTCTAATGGTAAAAGAATGTTTCAAATTTGTCTAGTAGTTTCTGAGCTTAACTCAAACAAATAAACAAACAGTCAAATCTTTCCTCCTTAAGATAGTAGTATAGATTTTATTTACATAAAAATATGCGAGCATTTTTGAATTAAGGTATCTATAATGTCAATTTACATAACTTTCAGACGGAGGTGAGCACAGAAGAAATGCAGGCAGCCTTCGAGTCGGAGCAGGAACAGCTGAGGCTTGTGCAGTTGGGATTGGGTAGACTGTTCAAGATATTCGAGAAAGGTATACTTCTAGATTATTTATATATTTCACTCGTGAGGAATTTGTGTGTCACTAGCGGAACTCAGCCCATACCCGAGAACATAAATTCATCTGTCACATGCCTTCTCCGGCCGGGAATAATTAACTGACTAAGGACTGACTTAGTAGGTAGCTAAGTGGTTTTATTTTATTCAATACAATAAGTGAATTTAGTTGATTTTGTCCACTGACTGACTAAACTCACTAGTTACTTTAGTTAGGTAGTTTAGTTAATTAGTTTTGTTAGGTAGTTTAGTTATTTATTTATTGCTTTCATGCTTAGTTTAGTTATTAAGTTTATTTGATTTATCAGTTTAGTGACTGGTTAATGAATTTTAGACACTTTTAGTTATTTTAGTTTAGGTATAAATATTTGTTTCATTACTTGCAGCGGAGGGCAGATGTGAGGCGGAGCGGTTGGATCTCCGCGAGCTGGGGGCGGGGCTCCACGCACTGGGGATCCCCGTCGCCTCCGAGCCGCCACGGTGGACCAGCGTGCGCCAAGCCTTGCGGGCTGCTGCCCTGTAAGATGGTATTTTATATCATCATCACACATCAAAAACTCACATAAAAAACTATAGAATAAATTTAAATTTAATTTTAGCACGTAGGTCGCATAATCGGGAAAAACATTTATGTATGTATACTACATTTTATTAGGCGAAGTCGTGAGCGGAAACTGAGGAATAATTAAGTTTGATTTTGTAACCGATTTGTACCTTGGTACCGTCGGTGTCTCCGAAAAACAAAACAATGGATGACAATCTCATAGCATTGTTATAAAATCGTCTCATTAAATGCTTAGCACACTAATATCTTCGGCTGTAACAACTTTTAAATGTCACAATACGCTAGTTTTGTACAAATAAAGATAAAATCTTCTTTCAAAGCTCTGACACAAAAGTTGTTTACAAGATTTGTACGAATGAGAAAAACGTACTGTAGTGTATTGGTGCATCGTTTCAGGGTAGCGATCGAGACGGGCGACAATCCAGACGAGCTGTTCGGCGCGGAGTACTGCGAGGAGGGCGC
>DWJZ01002363.1:0-19723 GCA_018249125.1 Asbolis capucinus
AAAATTTTTGTTTTTCGGCGCTCCTGAAAAGTAGCGATTTGTCCCTTACGCCCTTTTAGATTACGGCCGACGATATGTAAAAATTCAATAGGTGGAATCGATATATGAACTTATTCTGGGTAAAAAAAATCCTAATATTAAGTAATAGAAGATATGTTTGTACTTATAATAGTTAAGGTACAATTAAAACGATAAAAAATACTTACAATTTGTAAGTAACATATTTTTTAACTATCAACAAGTGACCAAAATTATATAATAAATAGCGAAGGTGGCAACCCTAACCGATACCGCTCGCCTTTCCAGACAAGTCTCTCGATAGCTCTAAACACTTACCATTGTAAAATGAACCTTCCACCGTTCATAGTTACGTTCAAATTGAGTTGACATTGTACCCGACCAAATACCAAGCGGAGCCCAATCAACCAGAAATTGAGACAGAAAGGTAACAACTTCTTTTTGCAACAAAGCAATGTAATTGACGAATGTTTTCGACGCTACTTAAATCAGTGCCTATTGTTTTGTGCACAAGGTTCAAATTCAGTTAACGACCAGATTTTAGGGTTGTGTATCAATCTGGAACCCTAGTTTTGCCATGTTAGTAAGTCCGCTCGTATTTTATCGCAGAAAGGATTTAATTTAGATATGTTAAGACCTTTTGTCTTTTGTGGGATGATTTTTTTACATTTACCACATGGTGTGGCGTTGTCAGATAGATCTTTTCTAATAATTTAAAGTTAAGAAAGACCGTTTTTTGAGTAAGGGATTCGTTTTTAAAATTACGATTTAAAGTAGATATTTTTGTCAAGATCAGATCTGAGTCACACTGTACAAAATAAATGGTTAGAGAAATCTGAAATAATTCATGACTTTTACATTCCTTCCAAGCAAGGAAACACATCAACCAAGAACAATCCAACCGTACCTTGCTTAACTCAGCTTATCAAAATCGACACAAATCCACTTATAGCCTATAAGCGTTTCGAATAATCATATTAGCAATAATAATTATTATTATATCATGTAATTGCATTATTCACTCTTGCATAACATCGTTTCTATTATCACCAACCAATTAGCGTTCGTTACGCTCCAACGTCATTTCATAGATGGATGGGTTAATGCTAATGAAGTCATTTGAAATATACATTATTCATAATTTATTTTGACTCAATGATTTTGTTTGAGTCATAATTTTTATTTTATAAAAGTTAATAATATATTATAATATGTGTATTTTTTAACTATATCTAAAATATTGGGTGCACTTCATTGCGACGTATAATTGTTCTACAGCTGGGCTTGGTTTTCTTGCACAATGTGGGATGCATAGGTATACTGGCAAAGTCCACCACACTGGGCAAGTATAGACTTCACATTTTTTTAATAACAACAAAAAAACACCTTTAGGAACTTACGGGGAACTTTAGGAACTTACAGGTTCAGGTTTTCACGTGCCTTTCTTTAGAAAAGACTAGCTTTTCCCGGAACTACGTCTGCGAGGCATAGCCCCCTCTTCATCCTTTCTTTACCCCCCACAGATACCATCACATGTGCTGCAGGAATATAAAGTGTTTATATCTTCGATAAAGAAAATATTTCAACCCTTATTTCAACCCAACTCAAGCCATTTTCGCGGAAAAAAGTTGCATATATTTTCTTCAAGTTCAAACTCTGTATCAAGTTTCATCAAATTCAGTTCAGTAGACTAGGCGTGACAAGGTAACAGACAAAAAAATTCTATGTAGCATTTATAATATAAGGACTAGTAAAATTCGAACTCAGGTTGTCTCGTTTGGGAGACTAACTCTACCAGTTGCTTCCACTAGTTTGAAGTCCTTACAGGTCTCTCCTCGAGACGTGCGCGCGTAGCAGGTATATAGCATGGGCCACGCTGCTCCAGTTCAGATTTATGGAATGTTTAGTGGTCAACCCAAAGGTCGGAAGTTTATATGCCGTCCGAAGTTCTCCAATATGGTTTAACACTCTGGAATGGCTTACGACTCCGACAAGGCTTAGCTGCTTTCTGACGATACGAGTAACACTGGACCGACTGCTTTACGTGCCTTCCGGAGCAAAAAGGATTCAAGATTTATTTGCCACTAGTCACCGATCCTATTACCGACCGCGCCCGCTGTGGTTTTACTCTGTTGATCAATAAAGATTTACGCAGAATGACGAGCTACCAGCAGGATCACCAGACAGCGATCCTAGATTTTTTTTGCCAAGTCGGGGTTTTGAGGCTTTTTAAGTGAATAAAGCGGGATTCTTTTGTCAAAAGTACGGCGCACGGCGAAGCGGTGATGGTTAATAATTCCTAATGGGCCTAATGGTTAAGAATTCGGCCTACTATTCGGGGAGTCCGGGTTCGAATCCCAGGCCGCGCACTTCTGACCATTCGGAGTTATGTACGTTTAAAACTTTTTAATGTCATTCGCTTTAACGGTGAAGGACAACATCGTGAGGCAACCTGCATGCCGGGGAGTTTGCAAAACTCAAAGGTGTGTGAAGTCTGCCAATCCGCACTTGGCCAGCTTGCTGGACTATGTCCTTAACCTTCTCATTCCGAGAAGAGACCCGTGCTCAATGGCCGTGATGTGTTGAGAGAGATTACATCGTAAACAAAATAAATAATAAGATATTTTTTAAAATATATATCTTTGTATTTGAGTTTTAAATTATTTAAATTATGTTAACGTGACAATAGATAGACCCGTGCTCAATGGCCGTGATGGGTTGCGAATCGCAAACAAAATAAATAATTAGAAGTTTTTTTAAATATATATCTTTTTATTTGAGTTTTAAATTATTTAAATTACGTTTACGTGAAAATAGATAGGAAAAATAGGCATGGAAAACGATTTATTCCCGAACGGTAGTAAGCCTGTCCCGCACGGGTCATACCACCAAAAACGGGACGTTTGCCAAAGCTGCTACCAGGGCGCCAGAAGATACCTCTTCTGCGCATTAATCCATTCTTCGTTTCATTTCTTTTAAAGTTAATAAATCGTTCAATGAAAGCAAAAGTCTCTATATATTCCAACAATGTACTCTTTACAATCACAATAAAACAGTTTGTTTTTATGTATCGCACACAGACTATAAAAATAATCCCGAGATGGTCTCGTAAACATCACAGAACATAGAATCGTGTTAAATCTGTCGTTACATAAATTAAGACGTCTGCCGAATGAGATAGTAATACAGATACAGAAATTTGTTAATGTAGTGAGATTTTCGCCGAAGCAGTGTTAAGTGTGTAAAAAAAATTGGCAGTGTATCTGACATTGCAGAAAGTCTCTAGAACCGTTTCTTATTTATTTATCAACCATATTTTAGACACCAGTTCTGTCCGCGGCTTCGTCCGCGTCATGTGTTGATAAAAAGCCTATGAGTTATCCTAGACTATAATTTATGTGTGCCAAGTTTCATTTTAATCGGTTAGCGCATGAAGCAAACGCAAACTAATACATCTATATGTTTGCATTTGCTTAATTTTTTGGGACATTTCCAAATCATACCAGTGGAATCTATAACCAGGATAAAGTCTATCCTATGTTCATCCTGGATATGGTCTATCCGAGTGCTGTTATTCTAGCACTTCACCCTGATAAATACATGTTTCAGTTCCATCTATTGGCGATTTCTTCAATCCAGAGGAGAGCCTCTTACTGTAGCTGGTGGCTGTGGCTGGTCTAAGTGGTGAAGGGATATACTCTTATGTATAAAAATGTTTATCCATTCCAAATCATAGCCTTCTAGTGCCAAAGGTCTCAGCGCTAAAGACTGAGGGACGGAAGCATTACAATAAAGTGGCAACGCAAATTTTTTACGAGACCCAAATTTTTCATACCGTTATTCTGTCGTAATCGATACTACATCAATATCGATTTATATTCGAATTCTTAGAACTAAGGACATCGTTAGCGCTTTTGGCAAATTGCCTGCTCTCATAATTGTCTCATTTATACAAGAACCATTATTTTCTTTTATGGTAGAATAAATCCTACTTCCCTACGGATGCAAAGTTTCTTGATGACATAATTTGCTTGTATACGGATTATTCTGAAGATTTTTGGTGGATAAAGATTAATAGATTTTTGCCGCGACTATATACGCATGGAAATGTTGTCGTTCAATACTTTCATGTTCCTTGAGGGTCAAAATATCAAAAACTATGGAGTGCACAAATGCAAAGTTTTAGGCTTTTATATTCATCGGTGAACAACTTCCAACGCGCACTTGGACAACGTCACCACGTTGCATGCATAGTCCACCCCCTATTGTATGTCCCCTTACTTAATGGTAAGATATCCATGGCCCACTGCTGAGCATGGGTCTCTCCTTAAACTGAGGAGACCTAGAGTATACTCCACCACGCTGCTCCAATACGAACTGGTAGAGGGATTATTGGCCAACCCAAGTGTCTAAACTTTTTATGCTGCCTCAAGGCCCCTAACATTTTCTTTGGTGGAATGAAAATACTTTCACGTATTCCCCGTGGCCGTGCCTTGTCACGAGGCTATGTGGGATTCCGCGTGCAATGCAACTTGCACCGCACCGCAACTACCCACTAAAAACCCCACTGAAGACTTCTTGACACAGCAAGCAGAGGAGGTATCAGCTAGTAAGGCCTCCAACATGGCTTAACGAGTGCTATCTTACGACAACCGAGGCAGAAAACGTCCATGATACTTTATACCGCAGAATATTAAATATCAGGCAGTCTCGGAAAATCGTGTGAAAACTAAAAGAATCCCATATATAAATAGCTTCTTTGTCTGGCTTCCTAAACACTGAATAGACCGGAAAATATTTTGGGAGAAAATATTAGCGAATATGTCTTTGTTATATTTGTTATCGCGAAAATAAATATATTGCGCGGTTCCTCAGTTGTCCATTTGTGCAGGATGAATGCGTTTACCTTAAGATCCATTTAACCAAAGATGATGTTCATAAGAGTGTTGGTTAAGCGATTTTAAAACAAGAAAAAGGTTCTCAATTCGTGTGCATTTTTCATCTATATCAGAACTTTTGTTGATTGGACAGATTTTGATAATTCTTTTCATGGTCGAAAGCTGGTATTCTTCTGGAGGTCCCACTTTATTTTAAGCAACAAATGACGCGTAGTTTTTGAATGGTTATTTAATTGTATTATACTTTTATTTTATTATTTCTCGAAGTCATTTGAAGAATTTTTTTAAGTTAAATGATGTATATAGTACTTCAATAAGTAGTTACTCTCAATAAATTAAGGGTCAGACTGAAAATCAGTGTTGTACTGACGCGGCTTTCAATGAGTCCGTTCCGTTTCGTGGTTTTATGTGGCAACACAGATTGGGTGTTTTACATTCTATTTTAATTCCTCTTTATAAAAATATCATCCTAAAGAATTTCCCGCTATCCATAAAATTCGTAAAAAATATTGTACCAAACCACGTAATTTCCACCGAAATAAGAGCTACAACAATTTCATTATACATCATCGAAAACCATTACACCAAATTTCTTAAAAAAATCTCAACCAAACAATTTTATGTCATCTTAAAGAGGTACATTTCATCCAAAAACATTACACCAAATCCACAAAATTCTTAAAAAAATCTCAACCAAACGATTTTATGTCATCCTAGAGAGGTACATTACATCCAAAAACATTACACCAAATCCACAAAATTCTTAAAAAAATCTCAACCAAACAATTTTATGTCATCGTAAAGAGGCACATTTCATCCAAAGACATTACACCAAAACCACAAAATTCTTAAAAAAATCTCAACCAAACAATTTTATGTCATCCTAAAGAGGTACATTTCATCCAAAAACAATTACACCAAATCCACAAAATTCTTAAAAAAATCTCAACCAAACAATTTTATGTCATCCTAAAGAGGTACATTTCATCCAAAAACATTACACCAAATCCACAAAATTCTTAAAAAAATCTCAACCAAACAATTTTATGTCATCTTAAAGAGTTACATTTCGTCCAAAAACATTACACCAAATCCACAAAGTCTTAAAAAAATCTCAACCAAACAATTTTATGTCATCATAAAAAGCTACATTTCGTCCAAAAACATTACATCAAATCCACAAAATGCGTAAATAACTTCGGACCGAACAACTTCATTTCAACCTAAACAAACCAATACCAATTTCATGTATTAATTCATTATCCAAAAGCATTCCGCTCTATCCACAAAATGCCCAAAAGTCTCGCACCAAATAACACTCCGCCGTAACAGGGCCATTTTCGATACAAACTGATTAATATCTGATACAAAACAGTCATAAAGCCGGTTCTATCCAACTTTACAACTTGTTACGGTGGATGGGCGCCCAATAATAAAAGTGACGTCGCGTCGTATCAATCGTAAACTTTCGTACCAAATAAATTCTTGATAGTTTGGAAATATACATATTATTGGGTTTGGTCATATTTATTATAAGCTTTTATTTAACTTGCAGTATATATTTGTATATTAGTATGTTAGTATATTTGTTTGTTAAATGTTCGGGTCAAATCAAAGCTTAATTAGACCAAGTTCCTCTTACGCTATGGAACCGAAATTTTGAATGTAATTTTGTAGCATGACCTGATACTACGTCCAGAATTGGCTCCAGACAAGAGAACTCCTCAATGGTTAACAATACAATGTGTTTCTTCGTATTAGGTTTATAATTAAAAGCTTGTGTTTGAAATATTTAAATATATTTTGTTATTAGGACTACATATATTTACAAAAGGATTGGCGAATTTAGGATATCGGAAAAGTTAAGTTAAGCAACTTTGGATGGGTGACCGCTAGTGGGAGTATTTTTGTTATTTAATTAATATAAAGTCCGGTCTAATGTATTGCCAGAAAAAGTTCTTTGATGCGTATTGATCTGTACATTATATCAAATCGCAGGGTAATCTAATATATGGCCGATTAATTTAATGTTTTGCCAGAAAAAGTATTTAAGTGCGTATCGATTGATACATAGCATCATTTTCTAGAATAAATTCGATTGGTCTAATGCTTTGCCAGAAAAATTTTTTAGATACGTACTTATTGTCACATCATATCAAAACGCATTGTAAGGTCTATACAATTAAAACATCGCTAGGTCTAATGTTATGCAAGAAAAAGTTCGCCTTAAATGTTGATGCGTTATGTAGTAGATGTTAGTAATAAAAGGTCAGTTAGTCTAATGTATTGCCAGAAAAGTTTTTAAATGTGGAATTTGATTTTACACCAACTCCATGTTATTCAAATTGGAATTGTTGATACAGCAGTTTGTAGCAGCTCTAAGAGAGACGAGTGTTTTGTTACTGAGTTTATTTTCAGAGAATACTAACAGAATAAAGGCATTATCTCCTTCAGAGTTTCCCTAAGTGTGTGGGCGGCGTCCTGGCGCGCCGAAGAAAGTATAAAGGGGCGAGAAGTCGATTTTATTGTATTTATGCATGGGAGTAGGACGCGTAAATGCGTTCCCCAGCGGTATAAAAAAAAAGTACTTTTTTTTTGTTTTTCTTAAATCTTTCTGGTTGTTTACTGTTCCAATTCATTCAATAAAAAAGTCTATGTATATTATTGTAGGTATTTAAATAAATATCTTTCGACAGCTAACACACGGCCATCTGACACCAAACTAAGCGTTAGCTTGTACTATGCTGATTAGACAACTGATAAACATACATATATATTTTAAATGCATACTTATATAGATTTCTACACATAGACACACAGAACAAACTTTCCTGCTCATCATAGAAAAGTTTGACCTGGGTTGAAATCGAACCCAAGATTCGGTGTAGCAGTCAGGTTCACAAGCCAACAAACCAACCGGCTTGTCAAAAAATATAGTTCTATATATTGCTTTCTACTATATATTTTTATACAGCTAGGCTACAGGGCATGACGCCGTAACAAAATATGCTTGTGCCGGGGGTTACAAAAGGTTGGGAACCACTGGTCTACTTGATATGCTAAATTATGTCAGAATCCACTGGAGCAAACAACCCTCTCCTGTTGGCAGCTAAATGTTTCAGGACTTGTTCTTCCATATAATCCTATCCTAAATGTGAAAGGATGGATGGTTGAATGTTTTCAACTCTTTCACGCAACTTAGGCACTGAAATTATTTTTGTGATTATTCGTCTAATGTTGGTAGATTCCTAAAAATGACTTTATAAGTGTATTGATAATAACTACTGATAATATTATTGATAATATTGATAATTATTGATAATAAATGACTTTTGACTTTTCTGGAATAAATCTCGATCATGAATTTACTAGACGGCGCCTTCCTTAGAAATTTAACACAGAATACTGTCCGCACGAATACCTATATACACATTTTCGTTGAATTAACAACGAACTAAGTGAAAGTTTAAGAAACAGTACTTGGTTGTAATAAATAATTTGAATACACATCGCAGTATTGTGGAACGTGTTTACGTGTTGGCTGTTTGAAACGAACTAAACAAAATATCAGCCCACATTTCAAGTGAGTTGGTGTGTGCCGGGACACATTTTTGTCGCTGACCCGACATCTAGAGTAATTATCAAAGAGAATAACACATTACGTACTTTTTAATCGACTTCAAAGGTTTTTACATATGTTTGACTGTCTATATTTTTTAAGGTACATCAATGACTCGAAGACTGCTTGACCGAATTAGATGATACTCTCCTCTTCATCCCGCTTATTACGACTTAAGACTTACGACTTAAGACTTACGACTTACGACTTAAGACTTACGACTTAAGACTTACGATTTAAGACTTACGACTTAAGACTTACCACTTAAGACTTACGACTTAAGACTTACGACTTAATACTTACGTCTTAAGACTTACGACTTAAGACTTACGACTCAAGACTTACAACTTAAGACTTACGACTTAAGACTTACGATTTAAGACTTACGATTTAAGACTTACGACTTAAGACTTGCGCCTTAAGACTTAACACTTACGACTTAAGAAAATCGGTACGCTCAGTAAAAAGTTTTGAGGAAACATATAAAAAAGCCGAATCGTGAACTTTCTTTGTTTTCAGTCAATTGAAAAATTTAAGGCAATTAAATATATACAAATTCTATTTGAAAAACATGCTTTAACTTGAAAAGATCAGTGTGGCTGTAAAATAAGCATATTACATACTCCAAAGAAATTATATAGGACTCTTTAAAGAAATACCGTAACATTTTATAAAATAAAAGAGGCGGAAAATTACTTACTTACCAGCCTTCCGAACTACACTCAAACTAGGGTTGTCCAAAATATTCGGATAACATTACAAATTGACGAGATTTTCAGATAATTATCGATAATAATTAATTAAAAAAAGATTCAGCCAGTAATTCTTTTAATCTATATATAATCGTGTATATATCTTTCGTCCGCAACACATGTTTTAACGTATACTTAATATCCTAATAGATGTATGTAAACCTTATTTTGACTGGCTTGTTGATCTGACTACTGCGCCGGAGGTCGTGGGATCTATCTTCACCCAGGACATTTTTTTGTTATAAGCAGAAATGTTTGTTTTGTATGTGGCGACATCGCACATCACATGATGACGTCACGACAAACCCTGAATCACGCTATCGGAGTTTTCTGAATTGTTAGCATATATACAAAGTTCCGACTAACAACTGTTGGAGCTCGGCCGCTCCCCAGGAATATCACCTCGCCTGGCGGGAGATCTCCCTTTTGATAAATGTATCTGGGTGTAATTAAAATGTATACGTATGTATTTAAAAAATTACATGTATTTTTATTATTAGCTGATCACAATAATACAAGCTATTGCTTCGTTTGGGGTCAGATTGTGGTGTGTGAGTTGTCCTGAGATATTTATTAATTTGACATTTGACAACCCTAGCGGATAACACGTTAAATGCGCGCCGGGTTTAAAACCATTTTACGCTTTTTAGTTGCGAATTTAACATACATTACAGTTCAGTACTTTTCTGTTAAATAATTAACATGGTTTGAAAGGAGTGAATGAGTGAATGGTTTTACTGAGTGCTTCCCGGTCTTATACAAGGGATGTTTTTTGTTTTAACGTATATTCGGTTATAAATTTTTAAAGATATTTAAATTTCTTTTTTTTACATATAACTTAATGCTTGATTACAGTCTCGCCTGATGGTAAGAGGCGATGTAGTCTTTGATGGTAAAGCGCATTAACTTAAAAGAAATCTATTCACTCTTGTCTTGAAGACACCTACAGAGGCTGGTAATTTATTCCAATCCTTCGCGGTACACAACACACTTTTACATATATATTTACGTACGTATATATATTTGGTATATGTACTGTGTATTGCATATACACAGACACGAACAAAATAATAATAAAATATTTTTTACATTATTTGTGTATTTGTTTCGGATTATCTTTGAAACGACTGGATGGATTGTGGGACTTTCACTAACAGATAGCTCATGTAATACGGAGTAACTAAGGGATTTCTATGTTAGAATTATAAAAAATAAGTTATTGTAAGATCTTCAAGCTGATAAATATTTTTTTTATTATATTCCACGCGAACGAACTCGCGGGCACAGCACAATATAAACGTAAAATCAATCAGGACCTTTGAGAACATTGGTACTAAAGTAAGCAACAGCAGGCGCGGTCGGTAGGAGGATGGGTGACCGCTAGTGGCAAAAAATTAAGAGCGCATCCGTGCTTCGGAGGGCACGTAAAGCCATCGGGTTCAGGTTGTTGTTAGACAACAATCGCTAAGCCATGTCGGAAGCCTCCGGGTAGCATAAAAACGACAACCGGGTTTGCCACTAACCCCTCCACCAATCCGCATTGGAGCAGCGTGGTTGAGCATGCTCCAAGCCTCCTCAATATGCGGAGAGATTCGTGATCGATAGTCGGCCATCGTTGGTTTGAAGCTAGCTAGCTAGAATAACGAAATTAGTATAACCTAAGTTTCAGTCCAGCTGTACGTTTGCTCTATGTTTACCTAGTATCTATTACAAGGATCAAGGGCTCTGAAGCATGACGTGACTTCATTACTCCAAATTTCCTACAGATGACGACGTAGAAATGGTTTCATAAAGTTCCCGGTTAAGGTGGAATTACAAACTAGGCGACTGCGACTTGGACCGGCGACTGTAACAAGATCGTTTCGTAACAGACGAAATGAAATTTGTATTAGTTACAGGTATTTTCCAATACACTAAATAACTTCAATTATATATATATAATTGAAGTTGAAGTTATTTAGTGTATTGAATAAAAAAAATTGTGCCGATATACATACATATATACTTCTTTTTTTCTTACTATCACCCAAAAGGAATAAAGTCACTTTTAAACCTGCTAACTTTAATCCTGTTAACTCCATCCAATTAGTCGCGGGACCAAGGCATTATTTTATTGCAGTGTGGCGACATACGGTCACCGATGGCAGTCGTCAGTTGCCAGTCGTCAGTCGCCAACCGCATACAATGAAACTGCACCTTAAAGTTTCCCCGTCATCTGTGATATTTGGGTCAGATATCAATGTTGGAAGCAAATATACCTAGTCATGATATTTTAGTGAAGAGCAAACTAAAGTGAAGTGGCAGAACTAACATACGATGTAACTTGGTAAATATTTGAGAAAATATTCTTATTGTGCAGCATGCAAGCCACATAAGAGGTCCTACAGACATCAGAATCATATGCTAGATATTGACGGAAAACAATAATGGCGTAACTCATAACAGTTATGTCCTTAATGTTTTCTTTAAAAGGGCGTAACTCTTATGTATTTCGCCTTTACTTATGTTTTCTTCGTTGAATAATAGTTTTCTGTATAAGGGCATAACGCTTATGAGTTAATCTAAACAGTTAGGCCCTTACTGTCTTCCGTTGTAGCGAGTGACATTTGAATGCTTAAAAAGCACATAACTTCGAAAAGCGAGAAGTGCGCGCCCTGGGATTCGAACCCGGACCCCCGGATAAGAGGCCGAATTCTTAACCACTAGGCTATCACTGCCTTTCCGTTGACTATATATGTAAGTGATAGTTATATGTTTATGAGAATAGATTTCTTTAATTATTTTATCATTTCTTGTAGCAAACTCTGTCTCTTTCTCCCTATATTTAACTCATTCTCCTTCTCATACTTCTACCACCCATGGCGTACCATTGGCGACAACTATGATACTATCAGGTAAACTTTGTCAGTAGGTTTACCTGTTTTGGGAATTAAACCAATCCTCTATATATCCTATTCAATCTATATTAATATTATAAAACTGAAGAGTTTGTTTGTTTGCTTGAACGCGCTAATCTCAGGAACTAATGGTTCGATATGAAAAATTCTTTCGGTGTTAGATAGGCCATTTTTTGAGGAAGGCTATAGTCTTTGTATCACCACGCTAAGACCAGTAGGAGCGGAGCAACGATGAAGAATGCTTCAAAATCGGGTATTTTATCCATATTGAGAGGTTCCGCTGCGTGTGTTGCGTAGACGGTTAATGTCCGCGCGGGCAAAATCGCGAGCAAACCTAGTAAATCTATAAAACCGAGTTACAACCGAAATAAAAACACCTTTTTGCAATAAAAAGAATTGCAAAAGTATGAAAATACGAGTACCTCTTGTTAAAAGCCTGTTAAAATGGTTATGATAAAATATGGTTATGTTCGTGTCGAGCGTAGCGCATTTGGTTCTGTACTTACGGAATATTTTGTTCCAAGTCAAAGTTCATTTATTCATGTAGGAATTAAAAATTCACTTATGAACTACCGTTTCGGAAAGGTGCTATTTGGAGGAGAAAAAACAGCGAAAGAAACTTCTCAGCTAATCTTATCAATTAGTTAGGCACATAAAAAAGTACAACAAAGAATTATTTTATGAACTATGCGATGCTGGATGTGGTATATTTATTTCCAGGCATACTTATCACAAATGTACTCTTATGTACTTTAACCTTTGTGTGTGTCTGATGGTCTGTTTGTCTGTTTATCTGCCTGTCAGTCTGTCTATCGGTTTCTCTATCTCTTTATCTATCTGTCTGCCTGTCAGTCTGTCGGCCTTCCTGTATATCTGTATGTCGATCTGTGTATGTTACATTTTCACGCATAAACTACTGATCCGATTTTACTGAAACTTGGTACAAAGGTGAAATAGAACATGTGGAAAAACACAGTACATATTACCTGGATGAATATTTTAATGAAAAAATGCTTGGACATGTGTTAAATATGACGCCGTAAGTAATAAGTGCTATCGGAAAATGCGAATAAGAAACAAGTACTCCTTGGGGGTTTCTTGCGGCATCATCTTCCAAAACCTTAGGGACTTGTTGAAACGATAGCGTAATTTGAGTTTCAAAAAGTGTTTGTAAAAACTAAAAACCAACTTCAAATAAATAGGTACATAAATAAATATTAATTTCATTATATACCCAATTATATACATACATATACATATCTAGTTCGTAGGGTTTCTCCAAGAGGATGAACGGACAGACATGGCAAAACTAACAGTTCTGAATTTACTAACGAACCTTAAAACACCTTTTTAAAAGCCGCCAAATCCGAATAACGGAACGAGAGTGGTATTTTTAAAACTTTTTGTTATTTAACAACATACAACACCGCTTTCATATTTTGAAAACAAGAACAAATTCGAAATGTGAAATCTTTAAACGTACGTTCCATCCTGTTTTTGTAAACAATAATTTTTTATAACACTATAAAAAACCAATTTATAATTTTATATTGGAAAGGAATGGAAAAAAAACATTTAAATTTTTTAATATGGAAAACTTAATTAGTTACAACCTCACATAAATGATTAAGTTTTACCTGTAATCCCGCGGGAATACAACCATTGTCCGGGATAAAAAGTATCCTAAGATTAATCCTGTTGTATAATTTACTATTGTGCCTAATTTCATCTAAATCCAAGAGAGATGCTGTAGTAATTTTAATCTGTTATCCCGCGGGATTAAGGCCGTTTATATTAAGAGTAATAGTATAAAAAGTATCCTATAACCTTCCTTAGTAAATGGACTATTAAACACAAAAATAACTATTCAATTCAGTCCAGCAGTTCCTGAGATTAGCGGGTTCAAACAAAGTCTTCAGATTTTTGTGTCGGCAGTTGTCCAAATATTACGTAATTCTATTTCCAAAACATATGAATTATGATGCACGAGATTAGATTATGATGTTTGACAAAGTCAAAATTATATGATTAAACTGTTTTTTTTTTTCGAAAAAACACTAACACGGTATATTAAAATATTTGGTGAAACAGGCTTTGATTAAAACGTCGTAATACGAAGGAAATACACAAAATTTCATAACCGTATTGTTAACCGTTGAGGAGTTCCCTTGTCTGGAGCCAATCTTGAACGTACTATCTGGACATACTTATCATAAATTGTCATCAGGACGGAAGGCTTACGAAAAATTTCAGCTCCATAGCGTAAGAAGTGGGTCAAAAGCTTGCAGGATTGAACCGATCACTTAACAAACAAATATATTAACGTACTAACATACAAACATACACTGCAAGTTAAATAAAAGCTTATATAAAGGGTTGAATTTCATAAAATAACATTACATTTCAAAACACTTTTATTTACAGTTACACATGAGTTAACTTCAGTTAAAGTCAGAAACCTTTGAAATAACTTGTGTGAGTCTACTTTTGTTATCGCATTTAAAAATACGGGTGAAGGAAGACATTGTTTGGGGTTAGTGAAATGTTAAGCGTTTTTCGATTGCTTTACAAAGTGTTCCGTAGTTTATACATAATTTTATATATATAATAAAAAATAATGTTTGTTTGTTTGTCCTTTATAGGCTGTAAAGTAAGCAATAGAGCACTGATGTCTTTAGTAACTTTATTCAGAATTATCTGGAATAAGTTTCGATATCAAAATGATATCAATCGGACCCATTGATGAGTTGATGAGTAGTAACGCGCGCCGTGTACTGCTAGTCTTTCTATATACATATATAAAAATAATGCTGAGTTGTCATTTATAGCCTATAAAATAGAATAGGATATACATATAATTCATCACCACTTACCGTCAATTGGGATCGTAGTTAAGTGCTAACTTAACTTAGGTAAAGATATTTTAATGCAAACGGGTACTCACGATCTGTTTATTATTTTACCGATATTTCGACCCAGTTTCATGGGTCACGGTCACGGCAGTCTTGCCGAACATATCGTGAGTACCCGTTTGCATTAAAATGTTTAGTATCCGCAATGATATTAGTCTAAAAACAAGATAAAAACAATTTAAAAAAGAGCGAAGCGTTAGCAACTTTGTTCAGAATTTTCGGGAAAAGGTTTTGGTACCAAAATTATATGGAATTTGACTGTCCTGTTGGTTAGCAGTTAGTAAACTTAGTAAAATAAAATTCCGTGCTTCGGAGGGCACGAAAAACCGTTGGTACCGGTTGGTGTCGTTAGATAGCAATCGTTAAGCCATGTTGGAGGCCTTCGGGCGGCTTAAAAACTTCCGTCACTCGGGTTGGCAACTAGTCACTCCACCAATCCGCACTAGAGCACCGTAGTGAAGTATGCTCTATATAGAGTTTACTTTGAAATAATAATAGCTTTTATACATAGAGCATGCAGGCAAAGCAAGGGGTAAAAACTAGTGGTAAACGTTATTCAGTAGTTAGGTTCTAACTAGGTCCTGTTACGTCTGAGTATAACCTCACTTTTTTGACATTTGGTTGTCAAACGTAATTTTTTCAGCTGTCATAGGGAACCCTAGAACACCTACTCTGTAGATGTTATTGTTACGTGGAAAACACGGTCACGTAAAACAACATATCCAACAGAATTGCACCGAAAAATATATTTGAGGTATACACGGGAAAACACATGTTCGTAAAAGGTACAGTCGAAGAGATAATACAATTACTACGTCATTACTCTCAGGTAAGTTTTTTAAGTGAAGAACGAAGTATTTCTTTAGAAGATTTGGATTTAACATGGTAAAAAAGTCCAAATTTCCATTGAACAAGTAATGATACCTACTGCTAACGCCATCTATGAACCATTCAGGGAACTATGTTGCATGTTTGCGTGTTTTGAGACAGGATAATACATTATATCGCGACGATAATTCGAGTCCTTTGAATTGAAAAAATATTTCACTCGTTACCAATTTTATTCATGGTTTTTTGATATCTCAATACTTTGTAGAAGGTTCTAACAGAAAGGTAAGGAAATTGCGTAAAATATTGCCGCCGAAACGTCTGTCGAGTTAGCTTTTACATTAACAAGTATATAAAAATACTTCACTATTCTTGATTCTAATACAATTCTCCTTTTACCAAAAATAAGTAGGTAATTTTCTCATCACATCAAATAAATATTTTATACATCATTCCATTCACCTTCTGTCTTTGTATTCACCGCCCAAATGTATACATATATATCACCAAAGTAACTGTGTTCCAGTGAATCCATATAGGAAATGAGAAAATATATTGTGACAAATTTAATGTTGCTATCATTGACAATAAAGGAAAGAGACAAAACGTTTATTGTTTTGTATTTGTCTCAGAATTTATTACGTGAAAAGAATTCCACAATAACACATATTTATGACTTACTATTCTGCGTCCGCGGCTTTGCCCGCGCGGTAGGCTGGCCGATGAAAAGAAGCCTAGTGTTATTATAATCCATGATCTATTGCTGAGTAATTTCATCCAGATCGATTCAGTAATGTTTTCGTGAAGGTGAAACAAATATTTATCTATCTAATCACAAAATTTCGCATTTATAATTAGTAGGATAGTTAAACTAGCGTTTGCCTGCAACTGCGTGGGTTTTGGACCAGTTTTTATTTATTTCTTAATTTACTAAGTTTATGTCGTCGTACTAACTGTGCCCCGCGGTTTCACCCGCGTTAATTTTAGGAAAACAAATTACTAAGCACCTTAAAGTATAGTTTGTTCCGTTATTAAAACATTTCTTATTAATCCTCTGCTTTTATTGGTCGGGGCGTGATGTTTATAGCTTTTGTCGTTAAATGTATCATGCAACACAAAAAGTATTTTCAATTCGAACCGTAGTTCTGTGAATAACATGGTTATACAAACTCTGCAGCTTTATACAAAGCTGAAGAGTTTGTCTGTCAGCCTGAATCTCAGAAACTACTGGTCCGATTTGAAAAATTCTTTCAATGTTTGATAGCCCATTTATCGTGAAAGGCTATAGGTATCTAAGCTAAGACCAATAGGAGCGGAGCACCAATGAAGAATGTTTTAAAATCGGGAGATTTTTTTCCTATTCAAAGCCCAAAATAACTATTCCACGTGGACAAAGTCGCGGGCGGAAGCTCATATTATATAATAGGACATGAACTAACATGTTACGATAGCAAAACAGTACATCAACCTTATACCACATGTCCCAACGAAATAATTACGATAAAAGATTTTTAAATAATGTAACTTATTTTGTAACGTCATAACACTTATGTTATCAACTGTAACTACTTTGTAATTTTCTACGGAGATGTGTATTTAAAAAGAACTCTGCATAGAATAAATAAAGTGAGTTATGCACTAAGTCTGTGAAGGACCAACTGCATTCTCTACACTTATTTACTTCAAAACTTGACTGACACATACAACTCTATACGATGTCAGACTGTATATCAAACAGACCGTCTACCTGGAAACATCCGCTAATACTGTTCTCAGACAGAGTAATGTCACGCTGAACCTGTCCGACTGAGATTTATGTATGTCAGATTGAGGCTGTCCGACTGAGAATTATGTCAGACTGTGACTGAGTAACCGGGAATGTTGTCCGAGACTGATGTTAAACTGGGGTTGTTGTTAGACTGAAACTGATGACAGACTGAGACTGTGTTACCGGGACTTTGACTGAGACTGATTTAATATTACCTATTTTATCATACGTACCGAGGACTGGAATAAGGTGCCAGCGTCAGTGTTTCCGTTCGATTACAATTTGTCTTTAAATCAAGATTTAATAGGCTATTACTAAATTAGGGCGCTTTACCATCTGAGACAACATCGCCGCCACATCAGGTGGGATAGTGGGCAAGCACTAATTTGTAGAAACGAAAAAGAGACCAGAGCATCATAAGAAACGATAGTACTAATAAAAGCTTACACACTCATACCTGCAGGGGAAGCTTTGTATTGCCATAGACACCAGAAAAGACAGCCCATATGTCTTTTTCGTGGAGGAAATTTTCTTAATGGCACCCAACACAATAACCTGGAATTTGTACCCACTAAAACTCCCTCGGAAACCACTCGGCGTATCTGGGCTTGGACATGTCTCCCTGCATAATGCCTTGGTCGTCGAAATTACACACAGCCTAGTCCAGAGATCCTTAGTACAAGATAGCTATGTGCCATAGGTTTCCAAAGCGTTCATAACCGCAGCTAACAGCGGCTTTCGATTTTCACGCCAAAACTACTGAACCAATTTTGGTGAAACTTGGCAACGAGGTAGAATAGAATTTGAGCAAAAACAAAGGCTACTTTTTTTTGTTAAAAAGGGCACGAATGGGAAGATATAGGGATTGAAAGTTCTTCATTATCGTACATATAACCTTTACTTTTGTACAAACGGAATGCAGGTAAATTTATCGGCGTGTCAGTGTGAAGTCACAGAGTACCGGCGGTGTAACAAATTGGCCACGTCACACGCCGTGACGTACTCGACGGTACGGTCTGCAATTTAGGAGTTCGGGTTTAACTTGTGTATTCCTGTCTACGGTATATTTGACTCGCCGAGTGTATTTTTTATATATGTAAATGTATTAAACTAGCTTCCGCCCGCGACTTCGTCAGCGTGGAATAGTGGCTGTTTCAGACGATTATCTTGGTTTTTTATTATATTACCTGTTTCTTATTGTCAGAGCTAAGTAGTTGAGAATATAATTTATAATAACAGTTTACAAAAAAAAAATTAAACCTAAAAAAAATACACCAAATTTTTCATAAACCTTCCATCCTGATGACAATGTATTTTTGTAAAAAGCATGACGTTCAGGATTGACTCCAGACAGAAGTCCTCAACGGTTAACAATACAGCCATGAAATACATGAAATTTTCTGTTTCTTTGTATTAGGGCTCAAAGCACGATACAGCTTGAACCAACAAAATATCTAAAAGCTCGCGACATGCTGTTATAAGAAAATGATCCTTTTTTAACAAGAACTTAATAAAAGCAACATCGTTTACCTCTCAAAGCTTTTAAAAGCAAACGGCATACATAAAGAATCCTTTAACAAGATATAATATATCGTTCACAAACGACAAAACTTAAGAAGGCTCATCCTTATAACATGAATATGAAAGGGAATCAGTTTGTCTGTATGTTACCCTTTCACGACTAAACTGATGAATCGATTTTGATGAAATTTGGTACAGAGGTAGATTAAAAGTTGAGTAAAAACATAGCCTTTTTTATAGCTAAAAAGCCTTGAAAAGAATGAGAATTTGTATGAAAGAAGGAAGCGGAAGGGGAGAAGAAGGAGTGGAGGGGAGAAAGGAGAGATAACGCAATCAAAAAATAATGATCATTATAATGATTCATTATTTTGAGTTTAAAATGAGTGTTAGCTTAAAATGACAATCATAGTTATTAATTATATAAATAAATATAAATATCTTTGGACAACTCACACACGGCCATCTGACCCCAAACTAAGCGTTAGCTTATGCTATGGTGATCAGATAACT
>DWJZ01002364.1:0-19718 GCA_018249125.1 Asbolis capucinus
CCATCCATATGATTGAAATGAAATGAAAACTTTATTTCGTCTTAGGAACCAAAAGCTCACTTAACGAAAGTCAAAATTTTACAATACAAGGCCCTACTTGAGTTATAAATTTACTAACAATATATAAAAAAATTATGTATTTTAATTAATTCTTTGATAAAGCCTACAGATTCTTGACAGGCCAGTTGGTCTAGTGGTTAGTCAACCTGACTACTACACCGGAGGTCGTGAGTTCGATTCCCACCCAGGTCAAATTCTGTGATCATTCATTTCTGTAATTAGCAGGAATGTTTGTTCTGTGTGTTGTAATAGAAATATCTATTTAAGAATGTATTTGAAAGTATATATGTATGTTTTTCAGTTATCTGATCACCATAGTACAAGCTAAGCTTAGTTTGGGTTCAGATGGCCATGTGTGAGTTGTCCAAAGATATTTATTTATGACTTCAAACAGGAAGTTTTATAATGTTACTATTTTTTCTTTTTTTTGATTAGCTGTTACCCGCAGCATCGCCCGCGTGGCCAAGAACGAATAGTCAGTCAAATTATTACATTTAACACAAACTGACTTTTATGTAGACATTTTTAAACACTACAACATTTCTATAAAACTCATTTATATTCTCTTACTGTTGAAGAAGCGTTCTCAAAGAACGCTTTCCTTCAACTTCGCATGTTCGTTTACAAATTAAAATCCCTTTTTTCCGGCATAATAACCTATGTTACTTCTAAGATTCCGTAGTACATATTGGCATTTTTTTTGTAATCGGTCCTGTAGTAAGATTCCGTAGTACATATTGGCATTTTTTTTATCGGTCCTGTAGTTTTGGAGCCTATTCGACGCAAACAAAAAATCTTTCCTCTTTACAATATTAGTGTAATGTGTCGTGTCGTCGCTCGTCATGTCGTTTCATTAAATTCAAGCTACAACTGCCCTGTAGTTTTAGAATTATTGCTGGAATAACAATGCATATTTAATTGATTTCGAATATGTTGATGATGTGGTCATTTTATTACAAACTATATAAAATAATCAATTTAGCGTCTCCGTAGCTACGCATCGCTCCGTCTAAGTGCGCTTTTGACCCTTGTACAAATCAATTTATTTGTCAGTAGACACAATATTAAGATGTACGACTTTACCGAAACACTTCGTCAGTACATGCCATATAAATAATAACTATATATATCTCTGCTCTGTATATCTTGGAGCCTGGGGCCCTATTTAAAAGGAGTATAGGTCACAGATAAATTAATACAACAGTAAATTTTTCATAACATTTACTTAATTACATCAAAACAAATAACATATGGGATGATCATCGTACCGTTCGGCAAGTTGCATTGGATTGGACCGACTAGACAACACACCATCGACTTCCGCCGGTACACTCCGGCACGTCCCGGTACACCTCCGTGTATCCCGTACCGGCCGACAAAATCCTCTCAACGTTGCTACAAACAAATGCATTATATCTGGAAGACCGTCGACGAGACAGAATCTACATATATATATTGTGATGTATCAACTCGTCAATTTATTATAAAAAAACAAAAACAGTTTCATATAATGTCCCATAACATCTAACAACAGCATTTAGTCTAAATTGACTAATTAATAATAGTTTACTAAATTTAGGCGCGTGTTTTTCAGATAACAATTACATTCCTGTGTAAATATTCTAAAATTTATTTTTACAATTATATAAATTTATTAAAACTTCATAAATTCTAGAAACATTCAGTAAATATATTCGATATCATAATTTGTTTGAATTAATTAACATATATTATACAGGCCTTTTGTAGGAGGTAATAAAATTCATAATTCTAATTCACCGAGGCCAGTATCTACTTACAACTGTAAATATATTCAACGTCTAGTAGCGTAAAACATTCTGAATAGAATACATATTTAAAAAATTTCGAGACGTTCGTTTGGAGCTGCCATGTAAATATTCTTATTTGTATATAAAGTTTATTTACTTATATAATCGATGTATAACTTGTATATTAATATGGTGTATATATTGACACGATCTCAATGGCATACGGCAGTACCGTTTGCCTCCAAACTTATACAATATTAGATTTTTGAATAACAAGTATGGTCCCAGGACACCCAGAATCCAGCAGATAAAAAATGTATAATTTGATTGTTTTGGGAATGGCAATATATCGTAATATTCAGTATAAAATATGCTATACAGTAGTTATACACCATAATTATTAGCGCTAGGTATAAAATAAATTGTATAATTCTTTAAAATTTGCCACTCCAAATGCAGTTCAACTGCGGCCGGTCTTTTGGTACATGTATAAAAACTGTCCATTCAATACACCGTTCACTCACTCGTTCAATATAACTACAGTCGGTCAGTACAGTCCGATGTCATCAGTAATTTGCGCACAATATCGTCCTACACGTACCTATATCTAACACTACGATAATAATTAAATGGCACATTAAGTTATGTAGCATTCCACATTATATAAAAACGAACTCACACGTTCATATACTTTCAAAATAATCTTTGCTCTATGATCACATCAGTACTTTTGTCCTTACGAGTAAAATATATGCAAACGCTCATCACGGCCCGGTGAGGCCGGTGGCCGGGGACCCGGTGGCCCGGTGGCCGGAGACCCGGTGGCCCGGTGACCCGGGGACCCGGAGGCCCGGCCGAGTCTCAGCGGGGAACGAGCGACGGGATGTGTCCGCTCCACTCAAAGTTATCCCAGCATTGACAACATTCAGTCCAGAATTTGGTCGGCTAGGACCCGTTCGACGGAATACTTCTGAGTGAAGTGTTAAACTGAAGGTTACACGCTTAGTTCTGAAGTGTATACATATCGTAAAATTTGACATTTTTTTATCGTCTTTAACACTAAACATTTTACGGTCCTTATTACGGTACGTTATTCGACGGAGTTACAAGGATCACAGTAGTCCAAGTAGACCGAAATATCTGTATACCTTACAATAATCGTGAGTACCAATTATACAAAAAATACACTATGTAATTCTGACGATTTACTTTTATATTCTTCCTCAATACACTTCAGTACAAAGCGCGTCGATATATGTAGTGATAATATAATATCACATACACCCTCGTCCGGGCAACGTCTTGGTAATAAATTACAAAAAATATATGTATAGACCACTGTTACAATATATATTATATCAGTTTTGGAATACAGCGTTGAAGCTACCCCGCACCTTCTAAGTTTCGAATATCTCAAGTTAACTGCGACAGCTATTCTAAAAAACAATTTTGAATCGACCAATCACATCATTTTGTCGCTCTCTACTATTAGTAGACTTAGTTACATATGGCGTCCATACCGGATATGACATCATATGCCCCACCTCTAGGTCAGCGGTAGCTTCCACGCTACAGTGCGGCGTCATGAACACCCGCTATGCGTTATATTCTCACAACAATCTAGTTTTATCCAAACTTAATAAACATTTAAAACTATACTTTCGACGCCTAAACAAATATTTATCCAATCCATACAATATCGACACCACACCACCGGTCAATAACACATACAAAGCTATATATTATTACTATTTATTTACACTCTAGACAGTCGTTAATAAAAAAAACTCAATAAGAAAATACACATCTCAACGCACGTATATTTGATTATACCTCGCATTACTTTTAAAATATAATATACATATTTTGTTATGAATAAATACTGCGTATATTGGAACGCAATAAGCGAACGAAATATTAAAATTTACCGTTTTAACGTATGATCGGATTTTGTTCAAATATTTTAAAATTAGAAATGTACATATGTCAAAAATATATATGTAAAAATATTTGTTATATATAAATATTATCGCACATCTTATGGATACAATTCGATATAAAATGAGATCATTTGTGAATACAATGTAATTATATAACACTATTATATAAAAAGTTACAACAAAATACCGGCCATATACATTTTTGGTATTAAATTACGATAGTCTATGGTTTTTCATACGATACATTACGATAGTCTGTGGTTTTCAAATGATTTTAATAATCTGCGTTCCGATACACGCAGTACGTTAACAAATTTATAAGCCCTGTAATACTGACTCACATTTTAATTGACGTTCCCAACATTCGGGTGCTCATAATAAAAATACAGTCAAAAAAAACAATAGGTAATTGTCCGTTCGCACCTGACACACGTGTATAGAGATTATAGCGCCCTAATATTACAATGTAGCGTCTAAATAATATAGCGACATCCATTAAACATTCACATAGAAACTGCTTTGAGCCCCATTAGATAACTAGGAAATGCATTCGATAGCCGCTCATAGCGACCGGCGGCGACCCGCGCTTCCTTACACTGCAACAAACACACACGTTAGTGGCTACTAATCACCACGGTCACTCTACTAGGAACATTCATACGTCGGTGCGGATAAGTGAAACAAATTTAAGCTTTAGTAAAGCAATTCAAAAATTTATGAGTTTAATTAATTGCGGATCGAAAAGTAATTTTATTACTTTCAAATTCTCGTCTTTAATTTTTCTGGTCAAGGGAATGAAAACGGTCGGAAATCTATTCTATTGGCTGGGCGTTTGTTACGTGTTATCCTTAAATCATAAACAATTATATAATGGCCGTAACCGATAGAGGAACACTGGCGCTCGGCGCCGAACAGGACGATACATCGCTCCTGCAGTTCATATAGGAATAGTTAACAAATGAGACTAGATCCGACACATGAGCCGCGTGCTACAGCGGGGAGCCAGCTCGGCGCTAGTAATACGCGTCCATGTACTCACCCTGGTCGAAGGTGCTCGGGTTGATGTAGGAAAGCAGGTCCTGGTCGCTCATGTCGGTGAGCCCGTGCACCGGCGCCGTCATCTCCTGCGACACGGCCTGTGACACCGCCTGCGACACGGCCTGCGACACCGCCTGCGTCACCGCCTGCGATACGGCCTGCGACATGGCCACGAGCGGGGTCTCCGCCGGCGGCTCAGGTGGCTGCGCGTCCGCCGCGCCCTCCGTCGTTAGGATGTTGGCCGTGTTGATGGCGGAGGTGACCAGCGCGTTCATCGTGGTGTCCGACGTAAGAATTTCGGCGGCCGCGTTCAGGATCATAGATTTGACGGCGGCTGGCGGCGTCTTCACCGAGGTGGGGATGTCCGGCATCATCATAAGGTCATCGCGCGAGCCGCCGCCCGCTTCCAGCATTACATCAGGCACGGCCAGCGTTGGCGCGGGGGGCGGCGCCGCCATATGCTCCTCCATGCGCGAATTGACCAGCTCGTCCAGCTTGGCCGCGTCTGCGGGTAGCATGGCGGCCGTCGCTTTCATCGCGTCCTCGACGAGCGCCTCCATCTGTGCGCTCTGCGCGAGCCGCCGCTCCATCTGCGTGGCCTCCATCTTAGCGATGGCTCCGACAAATGGGTCGTAGCCATCGGTGGCGCTCGGCATTCGCTCGTAGCCGAGGAGCCGCTCGCCAGCCGGTTGCAGGCCTGCCGCCTCTGACATCATCATCTGGGGCCCGAGTGCTTTCATATCGCTCTCGAGCGTGCCCATCTCGCTCTTGGAAGACATGAGCCGCTGCATCGAGTCCATGGCGGCCATGGGCTGCATCGTGGCCATTGAGGAGAGCGGCAGCATCGGCTGGTCGACGTACATCTGACCGCCGGGGTCATCCGAGTTGAAGATGGCGGCCGTCACTGTCTCCACCATCTTGTCGGTCTGCACCTGGTTCTGGATAGCTTGCAGGTGCTGCGTAAACGACTGCTTGGTGAAGGATGGCGGCTCGCTCGGCGTCGGCGTTGGCGGTGATAGCTTCATGGAGTCGTATGCGTTCACGTAGCTCACCTGGACAGACCGGACTACGATTAGTATAACATTTACTTCAAGAGCCGTTCATAGCGTCAGCGTGCATATATTACGCAAACAAATGAGACGGTATCAAAAATTGAACAATGATACATAACCGAGAGTGTAAGAGAGAGCAAACGTTTAGTTCGGTAGGAAGCGCACCTGGGGCGGGGAGTCGCGCGCGATGCCCTCCGACTTGAGCCGCAGGTCCATGACGCTGAGATCGTCCCGAAGCGGCTCGGGCCCGTCCGGCCCGCACGACGTGTCCGTGTGCTCGAGGGAGTGCTGGCTGCTCTCGTCGATCACCTGCACATGTCACAATGCTGACGCTCGCTCATGTTACCAACCTCTCCCCCTACCGACCTGCGATAAGCCTACCGCCGATCACCGACTGGGATCGACTAATTGTTAACCCACAATTTGCTCAACAAAAATGGAAGAAAACATTGTAATACAAAAGGAAGCAATCGAGAAGATAGTAGAGTGAAAAAAACCGAAAACAAGCTGTCGTAAGTCGATAATCGAGTTTAAAAATACACCTCCAAAATTTCACACAGCAGTTGAGCTGTAAAAAGTAACGACGTCGCACTGAACACTGTGTTATCATGTCCGCCACGCACACAAATAAAATCGCAATAAATATTTGTAAAATAAAATATTAAAGTTTAGTGGTGGAGGGGAGTGCATTTTTAAACTAGACCATCTAACACGAGCGCGGGGCTGCGCATGCCAGACACGCCTTAATCATCTCCGCGTCATATACCGTCAACGAATGAAATTTGTAACATCGGTAAACTTAAACATTTTTGTATATTAAGGGTACTCACGATTAAAGTTAAATTATCGTTTTCGTTTCCCTGCGACCACGATTCCTGCAACTGGATCGAAATATCGGCATAGAGTCCATCGAGTTCGGTGAGGATAGAATTTTTTTACTACACTAAGAGTACCATATCCTCGTACCGACACCTTTGTCAGCCCCAAAGAAATCTCTTTTCTGTTAGTCCTCACGTCAAACGCTAGTTTAAAATGTAAATGGATTGAAATTGAATTAGGTAAAGAAGATCTCATATTTTTCTACAGCAAATTTACTTTTTAAAATAGCGTTTTGCTTGAACTGTATATAACAAAGAACATAGTCATCGCGTCATTAACAACCCCAACGCTGCTGTGACCATTTCAAACATAGATGTGTTGCAAATTGGACATATTGACCGGGCAGCATCGGATGGGTTGGCCGCAAATTCGTTATTAATATACTATACTTCGACTTTTAATTCAATACAGTACACTGACAAACCTACACTAGATATAAACGATAGAAAATAATAAGGGCGTAACTGTTTACAAGGTAGGTAAAGAGTTACGCCCTTATTGTTTTGCGCATACATCGGCGGAAAACAATAAGGGCAGTAGACAGCAGTGCCATCTATCTTTTATTAGTGGGCTTAGTAGTGGGTATGATAATATTGATCTAGTTGGGCTAACTATTGAATTTTGCTGTTATTTTTGACACGTTCAGTTTGCAAGCCAACTTAAATTGACAAGTTTCTAATCGTCAGTTTACTAGCACGAATTAAAAGTTGAATTATAATACAATAAATACCATAATAATATACAAAAATGTTGTCAAACTAAGTTATAGCAATCTATTGACGGGTGATACTTGTATATATTAGTACTCACTTCGCTCTTGAGTCTGGGCGGCGAGTGCGGGTCCGGCGCGAGCGAGGGCCGGCGCGGCGGCGGCGGCGGCATGTGGCCCACGCGGCCCCAGCACAGCTCCCCTGCCACACAACAACATCTTTCACCAGCCGCTACCAGCCTCCGATCGTACCGTTGGACCTCGCGCCTGCTGCCACCCACATTATAGCCGTTTCAACCGTTACACCGCAGTAGGATGTGCTCGATACCAATATTACGTTTAATGGTTGAACTCTAGAACTGGCAGCAGCAATTTGTCAGCATATCGAAGTTAAGAGCGATGCCCATAGCCATCTTCGGACTCTCATATAAATGTATCTATACAATAACTATACTATTATACGGTGCTATACAGTACGATGAACAATATAGGAACGATGTGTCTGATCGAATCTACGTATTTCACAGAATCGTATCGGATCTTGACATTATTGAACAAAGTATTATTAATTTTTATTTATTTATTTATTCATATTTATGTCACCTCTTATTAGAAGAAACAAAGGTTAAAACTTATCACCTAATGGCATTGTCTACCAGTCAACCCTGGGAGGATGTATCCACATGTATGGTGATGGTAGGTGTTTTATCACCATCTTTAGTCCCAGGTACAACTGTATTCATATTTAATTACAGAATTAATTTAATTATTAATCATCGTTATTATTGAATTTATTTCTCAATTTCTTTTTAGTAATATATTTGAATTAATTAAAATTAATTATTATATATATTTCTACTAATTTTTTTATTTATATGCTTTACACTGAGTTTAAAGCAGATGATTTTAATCTTGTGTATATTGGACAGTAAATATGTATATTTTAAAGACGTCCAAAGGCTCGACACGGGGCATCATCCTTCTTAAATACATCGGCAAAATAAAGAGTGATCGGGATCGGCGATAATGACAGAGGATTATTTTATTTAAAGCTTTACCGTATTCTTTTTTCATCTTAAAGTACTTAATTAATATTATATATAAATCTGCCATATCTGAAATTTCACACACAATATACAAAACAATGTTCGCTGATGTCTTCGATATCGGACAAACTGTTGTTGTTGTGTCAGTAAACGGCTAGAGTGCGGGCGGCGCCGGCGCGGGCGGGCGCTGCTGTTCAGAGTTACTGTGAAGTTAGCTCCGTGTGGTGTGCGTGACGGGACCGGGCCGGATTAGAAGGGATCGGGCCGGACCGGAACGGATTCGAACCAGGTCGACCAAATCGGATTAAACCCGGATCGGATCGGATTCGAACCGGATCGGATCGGATTCGAACCGGACCGGATCGGATAGAATTGTACTTGTACCCCCACCCACGTTAACCAATTATCAAAATATAATTCAAGCTACCGGCTCAATATACTTACGTTGAAGATGCCATCCGTAAACAACGCTGAATTATTGGAATATTTTCAATATTTAATTTGCATAAATGAGTACAGATTATACTCAATTATGCAGTAAATTTTGTACTCAATTATGCTGTAAAATGTACAAAATAGTGCCCAATTCAGCTAAACTGTCGTCCTCCGAGCATCTTTCTGTTTGAATTATATTTTCATGTTTGTGTACAATATTTATTTTTGTACACAATATTATTATTCTGTGTTGTTTCATGACGTCGAATGTAAAGTGTATGTGTCGAATGTAAGTATATATTCATTTGAATATAAATACAATGTACATTCGTTAATAATATTTGTATTTGTAAATAATTCTAATGAAAATATTAAAATCATTTTATTTGTATTTTTAATGTGTAATTTATGTGTAAATTGTGTAACATAGTGTAATGTGTCTTATAGGGTTTATTATGAGTTAATATCATTGTCAGGATACTTGGTGGCATTTGAAGGATACATGTATTAATGTGTAGACAGTGTGTGTACATTGAAATAGAAGTCGATATGCAAAATGTTTAACTGGAGAATGTTTGTCAGTGTGTGTGTGACAACATAGGAGTTGTGTGAGTGTGTATCGTTTGGCAGTACCGTGGGCGCTGCAGCGGCGGCGGGGCGGCGGCCGGCTCGCTACCTAGACAGACCTAGCTTGAACAGAGAGGAAAAGAAACAGTGCGACGGTTGCGCATCAGTCATGTCTTCCAAAATCCATACTTATAATTAACCTAAAGGTAAAATATCGATACGGTACAGAGCGTGCACACATACACAGACCACGCTGGCGGCGCCCGAGCGGGGGTTAGGCGTGCGGCTCTAGAAAGTCGACTCTTCTACAAACACGTGTCTTTAGGTAAAGTCAAATGTCACTATCGATTATTAATCGATTACACGAGTTATAACTCGAATACGGATGAAACAATTTTTATAATAATCCATAGATCCATTAGTATTAAAATTAATGTACTCATTCGAAAACAATTTACCGACAAAAACGTACTTTGACTTTATTCTACAGGTAACTGACACCGAATACATAAAAAAATTGATGATTAGTTTCGCCTACATCACGGCAACATTTCACGCGCAGAACATTAAGAGTCGACTTCCTAGACATTCAAATATTACAGTAAATTGAAGCATCGCATAATTTTTATCATATCTGAGAGTTACAACATTCTATACAATGCCATCGGAAGCAATGGTGATACCGACCACAGTTAGTTCTAATTTAAATATTGCTTCTTAAAACATGTACACAAAATAATATTCAAAAAGCAAACATTAAAATAACGTGAGATGTGACAATTGTTGGAAAACCATATAGCAAGCTTGAAATTATCGGGTCAGCAAATTTATTATTGACAAAATGCTAAGGTCTAAAAAATTGTTAAATTCATATAGGTGTCGATGGAGCAAATGAATATATTCTATAATATAAAGTTAGTACAAAAATACAGATACAAATAAAATGTATACAGCAATTTCTATAGTTTGTTATCGACAGAGAAGCCAAGGTTATCGGGCATGCGACATTCAGATGAGCTCGCCTTCTGTACATTTCATGTAAGCGGATGTTCATTTCACACTTTGATAGTATGTCTGTTCTTTAAAAAAAACTATAAAAAAGCATTAACGGATAGCAAAGTTAGTGTTTCAGGACATTCATTTAAAAATCGATTCCAGACAGATTGATCGATAAAATACGATTAATTTTCATTATACACCATTAAATCCCAGAATATAGTAGATTTTTAAATTTATCACGTCCTATCATAATGAAAATATATTACAAAATCAAGTGTAGATACATAGCAAACACAGACCACTAATAGAACATGTACAACGTAAGCACGCGACATAGCGTGCTGAAAACCAGCGCAGCGCGAATAAAAATTTGTAAACATAAAACAAAATGCACGTCTGAATAGCTCAATAAACAATCTGTGCTGCTCGGTTGAACATCCGCCCACAGAAGAGCATTTATACGCTATCCGGTATCCAGTATCAGATTCTACACCAATACCGGTACTAAAGAGTAACTTCGAATCATTGGTACCAGCAATTAAATAAAAATAACATATCACATGGCTATATCTTCAACATCTATGAGTATCAATTTTCAAAGCAAAATTTTCAGTACCGATACCTTTACTGCAACCGCTACCAGCGGCAGTTACATCAACGAAGGGGGTATCGGTATCGATACCATCACAAGTACTGGTACCGGTACCTTTACTGCAATCGCTACCTATACCGGTAACTATATCAACATCGAAGAGGGTATCGGTATTACGTCGTATATCATCACAAATACCAGTACCGGAGAACGTGTAAAGGTAGTGTAAGCGCGGTGTGCGTGCGGCGACGTAAGTAACGTACCGTGCGCTGGGTGCCGTGTGACGTGCGGCGGGCTGTCCGCCGGCGTGTAGTAGAAGGCGAGCGGCTCGGACGCGCGGCCGCCGGCGCGGACCAGCACCTGCGCCGCCACCGGCTCCGCTATGTCACCCCGCTGGTACGGCGGCACGCAGCATACTAGGTGAGTCTGCAATTTATATATTTATTCATATATTTCAAATTTACTGAGCAATATGAAGAAAATACTGCGGTACAATTGGCAAATTAATGCATAAGGGTCACTGCTAAATTATAGAATAAATTTCGTGCATCGGCTTTCCCACAGAGCTTAGGTATAAAAATATTTAAGTGTCACTTGCTTCCATCCTTGAAAACTTCCATCACCAAACGAATTGATGATACACTTGTTTAAAACATAAATGCACATAGGCACCCGTTTTATTCACAAATAATAAAAAAATAACACTATATTGTGTTGGTTCCCCGGTAAGTTCTTAACCCGGAATGAAAAGTATTTATTTCGTTTTAGGAACCAATACCTCACTAAACGAAAGTCATAAATTAACAATATAAAATCCCTATATCAACTAAGTACAATAACAAAACATTTTTAAAAAAATATATATGAAAAAGAAATATTTATGAGAAATGCCATATTTGTACTAACACAAACTTAAGACTATGATTTTAGAGCAGATAAGACGCGTTATTTCTATTATTCATTGCAACTTGTTTTTTTCTGCGTATAAAGTATTTCCGAATACTTCATAAATATTAAAATCTACCCTTATGTTATATAAGACTAATAAATAATTAAATGTTCTCATAATCTGCTATGATACACTAATGTGATGAGTGTATCATCTGTCAGTGCCCTTATTAAGTTTAAAGGTACAGACACACTGTTCTTGTATTCAATTATTCACTAAGGCACTATCATTAATAATTCTGAGTCATATAGACAAATCATGTGGTTTTGTCCTTTTAAGCCATCTTATTACGTCCGTTGTGTCGAGGGGCTGGATAGCCTGGATTGACATGCTGGTAAAGCCTTTGCTGGTGGGTTTCTGCATATTTTCATACTACATTTTTAACAAAGTCTACCTTCACTTCTTAAGTCTTACCTTAGATCTTTGTTTCTTATATAACAAGGTGCATTGCAACTGCGATGAATATAAATATTTAACTCTTACTAATTTTTTTTTACTACTGACAATGTTTGTTAGTATATTATTGATCGTTAGTGTATGATGTTAAACTGACCTGCTGAAGAAACTCCTTGTCTGGCACCACCTCCTCCTCCCAGGTGGCGGTGCGGAAGACGACGCGGCTCTCCTTGAGGAAGTTCTTCCCCAGCAGGTACAACTCCAGGCCGCCGGTGGCCGGGCACGACACCAGCGACTTGCGGCACACCTCCGGCACGCCTGGTGGCTGGGCTGCAAATACATACACAATGTTATTCATACACAAAATGACTATAAGTTTAGATTTACTGTTTCTCACGCTATACAACCTGCAGCTTCACTTCCTGCCACGCTCAAGTCGTTAATTAGCCTCAACCCATTTACGGCTCACTATTGGGCACGAGTCTCTGCTCATACTGAAGAGGAATAGAACATACTCCACCACGCTGATCCAATGCGGATTGGTGCAGAGAGATGTTACTTAACGACTCTGAGTGTGGGAGTAAGTGACGGTCATAGGTCATTACTGATTGGTCATTAAAGGTGGTATTTACAACTGACAACTTTGTAAAAATTTCAGATCGACTGTACACCAAGTATAGATATTATTTATGATAAATACTTTATACTATTTCAATAGATTAGATTCCCTTAATACTGCAACATAATATAGAAGTATATGGAAGAACCAGTGCACGGACACGAAAACATCCGAAACAAACTCCTACTCCTAAACCGCAGTCACCAGATACTCACTGCAAATAATCTGCGTGGAGCAGACCTGCAGCGTCTCAGCTCGTCCGTTCCTGTCGAGGATGTCGCAGCGGAAGACCATGCGGCAGCGGGTGGACTTCTTCTTGCCGCGGGCAGAGTGCGCGCCCGAACCCAGCGTCTCGCCAAACCGATGCTCCACGTCTACGTTACGCTCCTGCCGCAACCATCAACAATTACATTAATAATAATAATAAATATATTTGGACAACTCACACACGGCCATCTGACCCCAAACTAAGCTTTAGCATGTACTATGGTGATCAGACGGCTGATAAACACATATGTTTATAAACACATACATATATTACACCCAGACACATAGAACAAACATTCCTGTTCATTATAGAAATGTTTGAGCTGGTTGGGAATCGAACCCACGACCTTCGATGTTTTCAGTCTGTCGGTGAATTCAATTCACTTCGTTTATTTGTCATCATTCTTAATTAGATTAAACAATGATGTCCCGCTAATAGAAGCGTTCAAAGAACGGCGGCTTGTTTCGGTTGAAAGCGCTCGTAAAAATTATGCAACAGCAGGCGCGATCGGTAGGAGGTTAGGAGACGGCTAATGGCAAAAAAATCATGAACGTTTCCGTGCTTCGGAGGACACGTAACGCCGTCGGTTCCGTTTATTATTATTTCAATTGGGTTTCTCCTGATACTGAGAAGGTGTGTGCTCTAGGACACTCCACCACGCTGCTCCAATACTAATTACTTAAGGGGTTAATGGCCAACCCAAGTATAAAAAGTTTTTATGCCATCTGAAGGTATCAGATTCAAAAAAAATCCAATTAATTTTTAATTAAATTTTATTTTAATTCCGAAGAAAGAGCTGAATTAGGCAGACAAATAGATTAAACAATGAACTCCGTCCAATATTTAGTGCATCATAACATTTGTACGGCACGCGAGGCATCGACCGCAATATGGCAGCGATAACAACAAATAGACACACCGGCCAAAGGGCAGTCGCGGGCCGCAGCCGCTGCGATAGCGGTATCGACTGACAGCTTCCTCGTACCCCTTGGAGCCACCGGTCAGATGGGCAAGGAAGATTCCTACGATTATGAGTCATTTCACAGAATTAGGTTGGCGTGCCTAGCTAAACCTAAGCTAAACCAAAGTCATTCTATTTCGTCTAACTTATTTTTTAACCAACCTTTATCCCAGTCTGCACTTTTTTTCGTGGAATAATTTAGGTTGACTGATAGTAAGTAGCAATAACGTCTTATTATATAATCCGTCTTGATGCAGTATGTTTTCGGTGCGTCGCTTCAAAGGAAGACAGAAAAGAAAGAAAGCATCCTTTCTTCTTGCTTGCAACCAGATGTTCACGGTCCATTGCCCATGGGCGGTGGTGGTCACATCTGGTTTACCTTCTGATTATTTGCCAGCTTTTAGCATAAAAAATACATTTTTCACGTAATCTGAACCAATGATTCGCTGATCATCTTCATCCCGCCAATATTCGGTAAATTATGGTCATATGATATGAGCGACCAGTGGGAGACCAGAAAATATCAAATTGTCCGCTTCCTCCTCTATCGGTTACCAACCTTGAGTATCCCAACGCAGTCGCAGGTGACCTGCCAGTTCTTGGCGGGCTCGAGGTCAATCTCTATGACGACAGTCCCGTCCTCCTTGCGCTCCTTGCACGGCGTCGAGTTCTTGCCGGAGACACGGCACGCCTGGTAGAACATGTGCGGCGCCACGCGCCCCGTGTCCGTGCCGATGAACACCTGGAAAACAAGAGAAGTTAAATTAAAGTTCGATAAAAACAAGCGAGTCTTAATTTTCTCTATATCGCAAACAGTCGACCGAGCTACCAATATTATGGCCAGCACTGAAATTCGGTATATCCTGGACCTTTTCGAAGGGACCCTATTAATATTATTATAACCTATAATTTTGTAGATAAAACACAAATATAATATAATGGTTGAACACAATTATAGTGTTATCTGTAGTTTTAAGTTGTATATCTGTTTATGAATGAAGTTCCCTCCAATAAGTCTTTTTTTTTTCTTTTTCTTTCTTTCGTTCTCTCTTACAGTAGTCGCATATCGACGACGGAAAACAATAAAGTCGTGACTCTTTAGAATTCATAAGAGTTACATATCAGAGCGAGCCTCGAATGAGTTGAATGAGTGAAAGAGTATCCATTCATCCATCCAACCATCGTGACAAATTTTGTATTTTTCTTATTTGTAGGATTATATTTTTAACAAAAACTTTTTTGTAATATTAGCAACCACGGTGAGCGCCCTCTGGCTGCCAAACAGTGAACCAATGAAATATAGGTTATTATGTTACATTAAACTTCACTACTGAGACACTAGATGGCGTAAATATTATAGCTTAAAGTATATTTCTGAATAAATTGAGTTTTATAGGGGAAGACATTTTTGGCTTCCAGTAGGCTATATTATCCTTAAAAAGATAGCACACCAAAATTACGTTAATTAATTAAATTAATTAAAGTACATCACAAAATAATATTTTTTTCGTTTCTCAGAAAGTCCAAAGCAACTATTCCAGGCGAACGAAGTCGCGGGCGGAAGCTAGTATACATACATATGTATAATAATGAATAACAATTAAAATTCATAAAATCATTAATGGAACAAAAACAATTGTAAAGCCAGTCAAACAATTTCCTTTTAAATTTTGTGACAAACACATTTTAATTATAGCAGGCAAGTGTTATAGTCACCTGTAGCACGGCAGGTTTGTCGTAGCCGACTAGCTTGACGATGGGGAAACCATTTCCTGAATTATCCTTGACGGCACCTCTGCTTCCCTCAGTTTGATACCTGAATAGAGAATGAGTACGAACGCATGTTACAAGAAATGTTTACATACTAATAACATAACAGTCCCAACTGGGCTCGGTTTTCCTCTCCAAGCGCGGATTGGTGGACTTCACACACTTTCGAGATCTTTAATGGAGAACTGCAGGTTTCCTCACGATGTTTTCCTTCACTAGCAAGTGATATTCAACTTCTGATACGCACGTTACTTTGAAAATTAGACGTGCGCGTAGGAACTGAACCCAGGACATGCCGTTCGACAAGTCAACGTTCAAACCACTAGGCCATCCCTGCTTTTCGCTCATCACCTTTGGTTTTATTAAATAATTATTAGGGCCTACGAAAATATTATCTTAAAAGAATTTGCCTTCATAACTGAGCAGTCCCATAGCTTATTTTATTGTTACCCTAGGTTCGATTCTCGGCCGGGGTATGCATTTATCTGACAGAGAAATGTTTATTCTAGAGTTATGGTGTGTCGCCCGCGCCACAGGCAAACGCAGTGCGAATATATGAGTGCATAAACTGTTATTAATTATTTAAATTATGTTAATTATATAAATTATATATTAATTTTAATTATGAAAAAAGCATATCAGAGCGAAACAAGTAAAAAATATGAACAGATCTTAAAATATGATAAGGACATGGCTATGATGATGATAAATCAGTTCACCAACTCACCTCGCTCTGTGCTGTGTCTCCGGCTGACACAGTATCTGCAGTTCAACAGTCCCGTCCCTCGACTTGCTGGTGAGCGGCGCCGCGAGCCCCGGCGGCCCCGAGTGCGACATGGCGGCCAGCGCTCTCCGCCTCGCCAGCGCCTGCGCCAGCTTGCCCCCGTACTTCCCGCTCAGCTTGCCCCCCGCGCCGGCTAGCTTGCCGCCCCCGACGTACTTGCCGCCGCTCCCTAGCTTGCCGCACGACCGGTACGACGGGTCCTGAAACCTCTTACCGGCCGTTTCGCTTATGCTTGGACTAGATATGCTGCAACCTGCTCTTATTCTGCAATGGAGAAAACGTGGAATGAGTTACACTGCAAATAGTACATCTCCTTACGTACGGGCGAAACAACGATACTTCTTTTGCGAATATTACGTAATTAAAAAATAAAATAAAAATATAATTAAAAAATAAAAATCGCATACACATGTACAAATTTCCGCAAAACTTAAATAATACATTGAGCTTATAGAACGCAGTCTATAAGCCCAATAGGTCTACTTTTGCCGGAAAATTTTCCTTACAGTAAAATTAACGTTCTTTTTTTTTCGTCATCAGCCCTTTTTGTTCCGAGATATTGTCGTTTCGCATTGATCTACATTACATTCTGAAGATTTTCCTCGAATTAAGTTAGCAAAAGCGGAAAATTTCTGTATACTTGGGGACAGCGGGACAGGCGGCTTGAAAGGGGAATAACCAGGCGCAAAGCGGGACGTATCACCTTGTTTTATAAATAAAAAAAATTATAATTGATCGCTACAAAAAAGTCGGTACAGTTTAAAACACTTATATATACAGCGATAATACGACAGCCACAATGAAATTAAAACAACCGACCGATTATCATTTTACTCCGTGTTTAGTCTTCCCAGATTCATTCCATCTGTGTAATTCCTTTAAAAACATACTCCACCTTTATGTGTTTATTTTTTATTTATCTTCTTATTTTTTCATTTGTCTTATTTTTTTATTTCTTGTTTTAATTTACAAAATTAGTAAATACCAATTATCGTTATAGATAGTAGTGTAGCGTCGTAATGTCCTACATTATAAACGTAGAAGGAATTAATTTGGTAATTAAATAAAGTAATTATTATAAACCAATATGTATGAAAACCGTATCTAACTAACGTAGCTCAAACTGTATTTTTTGCATATTTCATATTAATTTTTTTTTTTTACTATTGCAGCTGATTGCGTAAAGTATTTACGTAATTAGTTTGCGGTGAAATAAATATCTATAAATCTTTTTAAAATCCTACATCTTTATATTATATTTGTATGTAATAGTATTTCGTACTACCGTCTTAGCATCATTAGCAATCTCACCATGAGCAGTTCTGAAGCTTCGATGCAATTTTTTGTCGCTCAAAATCATAGTTCAAGTTCGAATGTAATTAATGTATGTATATAATAAATCAGACAGTCTAGTAACTGTATTGAATGACCGCGCGGAAATAAATTTTTAACACCAAACAATAACTTAGTTTGAAAACAACTAACATTATTTTAAAATCGCAAGAAAAATCGTGAACGCGCTGCTCATCATTGAAGAGTTCCATGATCTGGAGTAATTACTGAGCACAGTTTATATGAGAGCACACTTATGGTAGTACTTATCATAACATTTTATATCCATACAATATCCTAAAAATTGCAAGTTTCTTAACACCTTATAAAAATGCAATAATTTCGTAAATAAATCGAAAACGTAAATACTAAAGGCTAGTTCAGACGATCAGAGATACGCAATAGATAAGAATGTTGTTGTTTTTGTAAAATAATTCGTACATCGATATCAGTGTGGAACAGCGATAGTCCCAGCGGTGATCGTCACGTAACGCCGAGGGACGTGCCGGCTCATGTTATACAGTTATCTAACGTGCCGATTTGGCCAATCTATGATTGATTCCATCTAATTGCATCATCAGACCGGCCTGAGTTGAGGTGACTCGAGTATTGGCCCGATACACACTGAGAATGCAATATAACGCTAAGTATTAGTTAGTAAAGACGTGTGAGGTTAATACAGTTAACATTACCATGGTCTTAGATCAAGCGTGATAACACCAAGATGGCACCAGAAACTAACTCCCAAAAGATAACCACTGAAATGCCGCTGAATGAATAGAGAATGGAGGGAGGCTACAATATGTAGGATGTTGTATTGGTGGAACATTCACCAAGAAACATAATTATAAATGATAATTTAAAACTAATTTTATTATCTCCTAAGACCCGTGTGTACATCAGGCAAAGACAAATGAAAACATACGAGAGGAACTTGCTTTGATTCCTTTCATCAAGAATTGAATTGAAAAGAAATCTATAAAAGTCCCCAAGTAAATATAAATAAAGAAGCCCAAGACAATTTTACCTTTACGACAGAAAAGTAATTGAAAAACAACGTACACAGGGTGTGGCTGCATGGCGGCTTCGTGCATGGTGGCGGGGAAGGCGGAGGGCGGAGCGGGCGCGAGCGATGGCGCGGGCTCGGGCGCGGACGGCGGGGCAGGAGCGAGCGCGGGTTGATGCACGAGTGCGGGAGCAAACGCATATGCGTCAATCGCGTCGTCGCATTCTACTTTTACGCCTGAATCGTCTCCATTGCGCCGCCGTTTTGTTTCCGGGTGTTCCCATTCCTCTGACGCCTCCAACGATCTGTGCACACGCATTTAGCTATTCATTAAAGGAATACTACCCTTAAAGAGTAGTCCGTGTTGAAGCACAACTTTTTGTCAACAAGTTGAGGCTTTAAAATCTAATATTTAGCTTGAATATAATAAAGAATTAGATAGTACGAGTATAAACCAACTATAGGAATAGCAACTCGTCTGAAACAGGCCTAGGACATAGTTTTGTCTTTTGATAACCTATTTCGATTGGCATAGAAGACTATAGAT
>DWJZ01002365.1:0-19713 GCA_018249125.1 Asbolis capucinus
GAGGGAGGGGAAGTCGCGGCGGGGTGCGGGGTGCGGGGTGCGGGCGGGGTGCGGGGCGAGGTCTAGTCCGCAATTAAAGCGGAGTTTAATTAAGGCGACTCTTCACTCCGTTGATTTATCAACTCGTTCGTTCCGGCGGAGATCGTCTCAGCGGCGCTATTCTGCGAAGTACTCGCGAGGTTTTTTGCAGCTTCGCGGTAGTGCGAGGGCCGGCGGTGGTGAGGGAGGAGGAGGAGGAGGCGGGGGTGGCAGTGGCCGGTTCGTTAAGGACGGGTTGGACGTTCAATTGACGTCGTCATTCGAAGTGCATTTCGTGTGAGCGCGGAATGGGAAAAAAGCGCGACCGGAGAGCAGGGGCGCGGAACTGCCGCTGCGCCCTTAACCTAACACAAATATTTGTGGAAGATGAAGATATAATTAAGTATGTATCTATTACTGGGTTGGTCAACGAGCTAACGCTAGTGAGGAACTACATGCTACATATCCGGATTACTGGAAGTGTATATACATATGTATGTATTGACATTAGCGCTAAACAGGTGCGAGCGGACCGAGCTGTACGCAGGACGTGTTCAATAGAAACACGTCTTGTTATAGATGTTTACGAGTTAGATAAACATACTGTGTACGTGAAAATTATATCGTATCTTACAATGATTGCGTGAAATGTATCGATATATCGATAAGCGCGAAATATTTTAATTTAATTTTCATTATGCTAAGATAACAGGAAATGGTATCCCGTAATATTATAATAACTATACATTGCTAGCTGAAACGGCAAACGTTGTTCTGCCAATCTGCATATCATAATTTTTGCACAAATTAATGATTATAAGATAGGATTATGAGAAGATTGTCCATGTACTTAGTACATCTATGCTAAAACCTCAATTATGGACGGTTTATTGAATCCAAAGCCAGAGCGCTGGCGAGAAAACTTCGGGTCCTTGCAAAAGTGCGGCGGTATTTCGCACCGATTCAGCTTTTAACTATATAAAACAAAGTCCAAGTAAAACCATGTGTGTGTTGCCACGTTTGGGCTGGTGCTGTAAAATCATCCCACTTGTTAGCCTTGGATTCGATGGAGAGGAGTGAAATGCGACTTATTGATGACCCTGGACGGATTTTGTACTCCTACAATTTCCGACCATCTTCGTGATCCGTGTACACGCCCTACGTCCTCTATATCCTAAATATCTATATAAATATGTATTTATAAAATATTGTATTGTACCTATACGTACAATACGTATATCGTATATATAAATATATATATACATATATATATATATATATATGTGTGTGTGTGTTACGTGTAAATTACGTATAAATTACGTTTGTCCGCGATGGACTCCTAAACTAGTTAACCGATTTTAATGAAATTTTGCACACTGTGTTCAGTTTGATCCAACTTAAAAGATAAGATAGCTTACATGTTAGTCGCAATATTATTTTATTGAAAATAATTTAATTTGTTCATTATCAGATATTATAAGATTATCTATTAGTTCCAAAGAGTTCCGATAGATGTCGCTACCTGTCGACTGGATTCAAACTCAATGTCAATATTCCACTTAGGTATTTGCAATATACTTATGAAAGTATTTTTTTGGAATTTACCACCGTTTCGCAAAAGTGCCATAATAAAGAGGAGAAGAAACGGCGAAAGAAACTCTTCAGCTAATCTTTTCAAAAATACATACAATAATAATACATAAGTACAATTTTATATAATATTTTTTATCATCAAAACCAGACTTCAAATGCCTCCAGCAAGTAATGCATGCGATGAAACTATCATAACTAACAGTGTCAACATAGTCGCAACAAGTTAAATACGCATTATTAAAGATAACTTCAACACTTACAGTCAGATGTCGCTCAAAATCTCATGCAATTATCCGACAAGTATTAGCTTTTGAGTAACAAAAGAATCATAAAAATCGGAATAAAGTTATGAACGTACAACAAACAAAAAAATTAATAACTCAAGAACCAGCCGTCAGATGTCGCTTAAAGTGTAATGAAACTGCGTAAATAAAATATAAAATCGTACACCGAGCCCCACGAAAGATTTCCTTACGTAGACGATACGAAGATATTACCATACGGTGCCGGCTATTCGCATCGCTTTTTCGCAAAGACAATTACATTTGTAAGGACCTACATATGTATATTTTTCCGAATAAACATCAAATTGCTATGAATATATTGAGAAGCTACCGTCAACACATTTATTTAATTGAATTTATCACGAAGTAAGTGGCGAGATTTTAATTTTAAATTTGACCGAAAATTTCGCAATAAAAATATTGTTTTAATCTCGGCTGATTTACCCCAAACTAAAATACGATAGGACTTTATACTATAAAAGAAGGCAAAATAAACTAGTTTTGCTGTTTCCACCTCCGTAAGTCTTACTTGTCTTATAGCATAAACATCCTTAGTGAGTTTATCTAACAGCGAATCTATACGGGTTCCCCATTGGAGCCTGCGGTCTAAGTTGATTCGCAAGTATACTGTAGATTGAGTAAATAACCGGCGCGTGTTGCTGAGGTTAATGTATTAGTCAAATCTATATCGTAGTAAACGCAATGTGAAATTTAATGTTATTTATTAAACTTTTTAATTTTTGGTGTTTGCATAGCCGGCCATGTTTGACTCAGACTAAAGTGTTAATTCAATTCATATTATAGTGACGATAATGTAGTGAATTTATTTCTGCTTAGAAGCTACCATTAGTATCTTTCTAAGATTATTTTTTAATGCATCGTTAATATTTGGTGTGACAGTAAACAAATAATATATCATTCATTTCATTTGTCAAATCTATGAAAGTACCCATACATGAAGAAAGTTTTACTGGGGGTTTACAGTAGAGTATAGAAAGATTTTTATAAATTTTGACTGACTGTCTGTGCGTACGTGCGTGCTTATCTCATGACTAAGCCGATTTGATTTGTGTTGTTTTTAAAACACGCTTTTTTCAATGTTATATTATTTTATTAACAACTAGCTGTACCCGTAGCTTCGCTTACACATACAGTGTTTTTTTTATTACCAGTGGACCAAACTCCCATACAAACTTTCATCCCGTATCCCAAGGAACCCTAGTATAATTAGGAATGAAAAGTATCCTATACGCTACGTATTTCTCAAGATTTAAAGTCATACCAAAAATAAACTCTACATATATTAAGAAGTATTATAGTACAAACTTTCACTCCCCTTTTCTATTGAATTTATATTGAAGGTATTATATTAAGGATATGTACATTTCAAATTCAAACACAAACACGTATCACTCAGAAGCTTGTATCGAAAATTTCGAAATGCACACATTATTTTGCTTTTTTTTCTTTTCTTAACAAAATATAAAAAAAACTGACAAGCATTTCATTTATATAAATATGGTATGTTTATTGCAAATTTCGAGCAAATTGGTTGATATTAAAGACAATTCCCATACAAACTTTCACCCTTTATCCCAAGGAAACCCGGGAATTATTCGGAATAAAAAATATCCTAAATGTGTCTGATCGGGAATGTAAGTAATAAGTTATTAATTTTGCGAAGTTTCATCAAAAACTGACCGCGGGTTTTCACGTGATGTGCGTTCAGACAGACAGACAAAAATTCCAAAAAATATTTTCCAGCTTTAATTATTTTATAATTTATTTACGTGAAAACCTATACAAAGTTTTTAACAAAGGGCGGACTTAATGCCTAGTGGCATTCTCTGCCAGTCAACCCATGGTGAAGGAGACATAATTAATGGCAGGTGGCAAACTAAAAATAGGAAAATGTTTAAAATGTCATTATTTATATACACACATAAGACACCGTAAATATACATACATAAATTAAATAAATACATAATAACAATAATTATATATTATAAAAATCTAATATACATATGAGTGAATACATATACACCCAGGTAATGTTATCATATTACACAGGAGAATTCAGAAAATGTTCACGGACAAGTCTCTTGAAGGCGCTTCTGGAGGAAGCGCGTCTGATATCTAAGGCAGGGTATTCCAGAGTAGTGTAGCCTGACAAGTAAAGGAATATTCATAGAAACAGGTTCGTAACGATGGAATATCCATGTTAAGATTAGCGGAAGATCGGAGTACTCTATCGTGAGCAGTGCAACGACAATGAAAGTTCTCTTTGGGATAGGAAGGGGAGGTGGGATCATTTAGGATAGAGTGCAGTTGATGAAGAATTTTAGAGTCACGCCTTTGACGTATTGTAAGCCTTTTTAACCTATGGCGGTAATCGGAGATGTGGTCATATTTACGTAACCTGAAAATGATGCGGATACAGTTATTTAATAGGCGCTCTAGTTTATTGAGAAGGTGTTCCGATAGATTTGGGTAGCACACATCCGCGTAATCTTTAATAGGCAAGACTAGAGTATTGACAAGCATAAGTTTCGTCTTCATGTCTAAGATGTTTAAGACGACTGAGCGACTGTGGCCAGGCAGTGACTTTACGGCACAGTTCAACCACCTGTGACTGCCAGCTGAAATACTTGTCGATAACCAAACCAAGATTTTTCACAGAGTCACTTAAAGAAATACTAGTTCCATTATAGATAATATTTGGCAAATTTTGGTAGTCAATCTTGGCAAGTTCTATCTCAATATTAGAGTCTCCCCTCTTCAAAATTTTGAAAAAAATATTGGAAAAATGCAATGAGTTTTATTATAGTGTAGACAGTTTCTGTAGCTAATCGAAGAAACAATTCCACGCAAAGGATTCGTGAGCAAAGCTCCAAACATTTTGAGTAGGACAACGTCTGCCGGGTTAGCTAGCACAGTATAAATAGAAGAAGATATGGTACATGTGAAAACGTTTGAAAGTTATTTTAACCAGTTGATTACATAAAACCATTTTAAACTAGAAATAGCCCCGGCTTCGCTGCAGAAGAAGAGTTATCTAGTCGCTTCAGAATTGCCATATAAACTTTGTAATGGCCTATTTTAACAAGCCTTACAACTTCCAGTGTATGTTTGTACATCAGTATATTCAATTCAGTTTGTTCATTTGTATAAAGGTACACAGATGACACATAACAATAAGATTTATACAATCCATTGTGCTTTGCCAGAGTTGGCGTGCAAATATCCGTTATCCATTTATAATTTATATGACGGTAGCATTAAGACTTAATACAGTTCTACAAATACCGCCAGCTACGTCACAATTAAAATTTAAAACACCAAATTCATTTTAACAAAATTCAAACGCCTATTTGTTTGTTACGGGTATAATCTTGCAAGCTCAGTTAAACTATCTTGCACTACGGAGCTGAAATTTCGCATAAACATTTCGTCCTGATGATAATGCATTTTTATGATAAGCATGACCTGATACTATGGCTGGCTCCAGACAAGGGATTTCCTCAACGGTTAATAATACAGTTATGAAATTTTGTGTATTTTTTGTATTAGGGATCTATGTATAATTAAAGCTTGTGTTTTTAAATATTTTAATGACCCTTGTTTATAATAGAAAAAATATGCTCAAAAAATAATTGAAAAAAATTGCATCGCATTCAAAATACATAATAAGTATTTTAATTAATTGGTAATGTTACATTATTATTGTGTATTTGGCAATTAGGTACTGATAAATTAAAAACTTTTTATAGTAAACCAATCAATACACGAAATAATTTAGAAAAAAAACAAATTTTTATGTAGATACTTCATATTTTTAGTTTTTTCTTTTTTTTCGGCCATTCATCTTTTATTCTTGTTTTAGTTTTTATTTCAATTTTTTAAATTACATCTCATGTCCAGCAGTACGCAGCAACGCAGCTTGCGTCGGGTCGCAGCGGCCGGGCGGGTCGCCGTATAATGTTGTACGCAGGACGTGTTATATAGAAACACGTGTTGTTTCGATGTCGCTTATATTACAACTCCTTAGTAACACCGCTACCGCTGGGGTACGACTGCCTACACAGTTCGGCAACTAACTCTCTAGCTAGCTAATACGTTACCTGGCGCCTTTATGGTTATTTAAATATTTAATTTGCGATTGTTCCTGTCATTTTATACCAAAATATATAAATATTGATCAAAGCGTTTCCGCCAAATTAGGGACGAAGAAGGCAGCTATGCCGTAGGTTTGCAGTGAAAGCAGCGCTCCGTGCCGTATCATATCACTTCTATATATGTAGGTAGTACCTCTGCCTCGTTCTATTGACATGCGATGTTTTATTAGATATCGGCGTGTTTCAGATGCAGCATCGGGGAGCTAATCAACTACTTATCGCCTGGAAACGCGTCCGCTAATTTGCACACAAAAGTATCATAAACGCTAATTCATAGAAATTCTGCAAATAGATCGCTACATTGATCTCGGAGCATTGGACGGCACCAAATGGACCGGGCGGAGAACAAAATGATCACCCCGAGCGGTGCAAGTGCATTTATGTAGAGTGACTGTCAACAGATGGATGGATGGACCCCGCGGCCGGCCGCAGCGGCTCGTGCGGCGCGGCGGTGACTCGACTGCTGGCATTAAGCAGTGACAGCTCGATAGCTTGTTTGGCGAAACTAATCGCTACTGAAATAGACAGCTAGAGATTTATTTGAGAACGCGCAGTACTAGCCGCGCGATGTATCAAAGCGACGGAGCAAAAGGACGGCCGCGAGCGAGGCAATTAAAGTGCAGTAAGAAACTACCACGAGATTTATCGACGGCCAGTGGTCTATAAGAGACGGCCTGCCCGACGCCGCGACGACAGATAATAATAATATTCGCCGGCCTTGTGATTCAGCGCAGAGGAATTCTATCCGGCTTATGGTTTTGAACGACACAAAAAGACGCGGCGACGTAATAGAGCCCGCGACCCGCCGACTGGAGCGTCGCCGCCGCGCGACGCGCTCGCGCAAAAACTCGTAGTCCTCGCAGTTGACCGGAGCCCTCGGCCCTCGGCTCGCGTACCGTACGCGGACACAACATACCAACACAGTGGTCCGCGTGTGGATCATTATGGGCCACAGATTGGATAATGCACTTTTGTAATAACAAGGATTTTAAAGTGTCATATTGGTTGTACATTTTTTGTTCTTCATGAATTTATTAATGAGAGCTTCAGCTACCCAGCCTGCGAAAGATCGAACAAAACCTTATTTGTGTTAGTCCACAAAACTGAACGTTACTCTTTATGTAAAAAACATGAGCACACAAATAGATTCAAATTCTAAATGAGGAAGACTGCATGCTTCATCAATAACACATTGTGAAAGCTAATAGATACCTATGAAGTTATAAATACACCTAGTGTGCCTATTGGCTACTAGGGTTATGAACGTACATTGTGTCAGTTAGGATCTACGTTAGGTTCATGGGCGCTTGGGACATTTATATTCTGAAAAACTGAATATTGTACTACCAACATTCTCCTATTGTGAGGAGGACTGGATTAGCGTAGTTTATTTTTGCAAGAATTTCATCATTATCGTCTTATTCCAACATTTTGTTATACTTCAGTTAGGAGTCGTAAGACGCCAATTATACAAAATTATAACAAACGAAAGGCGGTATACAAAATTCCTCAGACTCAATAGTTTATTTCATGTCGATATTTTTAACTGCTTATAAAAATCAAATATTTTATTAAAAACTTTTGTATAAACTTGAATGGCTGCGGATATCAAATACCTACGTCCAGCATCCTTGTCTGTTATCTAAATCCACACTTAGTCAGCCTAGTGGACTATGTCCCATAGTACTCACATTGTGAGGAGATCAGGTCCAAGTAGTGGAACAGTTATGGTTTGATGTTATGATGTTATATGATGATGTTATGATGATATCCATATATAAAAAGAGGAAAGGACCTAAAATGGATCCCTAAGGGACACCAATAATTTTATCATCAATTTATCGTAATCATTATTTCATCGTAATCATTAATTTATCATATTTTAACTTAATTTATAATTGTATTGAATTTTAATCATTCTTATTTTATTCTTTACTAATATACATCGTTTCTAAGTAGTTACTAACACACGGATCTTGTTGTCCGCAATAAAGAATTTGAATTTGAAATATACCAACACAAACTTTGAATCTGTCATAAATAAGTTAATTAATTAGGGTTTTAAGTCCTTAATACTGTAAAGATCCAGTTTAAGCAACAGTATATTCTACTTAATCAAACCCCTTTGAAAGATCACTGAAAACGTCAACTTATAGCAATTTGTGATATTGGCCTCATATATCTTACACAACAACTAAAAAATGTGACTACAAAAGTGACTCCATAGGACTATTTATCCGCAAAAGTTAGAGAGAGACAACAGCATTTTATGGGTCTATTGCTCTAATATCAAACCAGATGCTTAGGTACCTATTAACCGTACTATTTATGTTTTTGTCAGAGATCTAACGTCCTGAAGGATTGATAGAAGATGATTGAACAAAAATAGAAAGATCACTCTCCGCCGTAGTCAATGAGTGGTAATGTTTACTGTGGCAGCAGATCACGATGAAGTTTGTAGTCGATACCGATGAGGATGACGTGGAGGGTGTACCTTTGGGTTTGTCGAGGGAGAGGGCGCGGGCGAAGTGCTCGTCGACGACGGCGGCGACGTCGCCCGAGTAGTGCGTGAACACGACGCAATTGGCGCTGACGTACTGTGCGCGCGCGCGACCGCCGCCCCCCGCACCGCCGCCCGCCGCGCCGCACTCGCCCTCCGACTCCGACGACCCGCCGCCTGCCGCAATACCACACCATACAAATCACTGCAGTACTACTTACTGCAACCTTATACAGAATAATCTGATATGAAATACGGTATAGCTTACCATCGGCGCTGGCGCGGCCATGCGCGGACAGGTCCTCTTCCTTAGCGCGCAGGCGCGGTGAGTGGTGCGCGGGCGCGGGGTGCGCATGCGCATGGGCGTGAGCGTGCGCGTGCGCGTGGGCATGCGCTGGGTGCAGGTGAGCGTGGTGGAGGTGCGCGTGCGGCGGGGAGCCCGGCGACTGCGCCCCCGAGGAAGCGGAACCGGAGCTGACGCCCGCGCCGCCGCTAGCGTATTCGCCGCCAGCATTCTGCACATTGAGCTGAAATACAACACTACGATTTAATATCGATCATAGCTACCATCATAGGATCTCACTAGGGCAGTCGCAGCATATGACGCCGCCCTGGTAAATGATAAATTGCATTACAGAGGTCTTGGTCCTGGTCTCAATATGATAAATTAGACGTACATGGGTAGGTGGTCAATAGGGAACCGGTCGAGGAACTCTGAATACTTGTAGCGGCTAGAGCATACTCGCCTCTGAACGAGCTTGTACAATTACCTAAATAATGTGTCTAAGTAGATTTAAGTAGTTATTGTTAACCGTTGCAGAGTTCTGTGTAGGGAACAAAGGTTTGATTTAGAGATCGTTGAAATTTCTATTTTAGTTCCTGTTGATAGGTTATATGAGTGGCGTTTAATCGAAATTTTCTGATATCAATGGTTGGAAAATACTTTTCAGGGCTCAATAGAAAATTCGAAACCGATTATAATTTCGTCAAGTCCATCTGTTCGCCCATCCGCACTCTTACTACAGATCCCTAATGCTATAATGCTGTAACTTGGCATGAATGTGTTATTATGATAAGAAAATTATAGAATAAAATAATGAAAAATATTTTTAGGATGGGTGCCTCTGAAGGTAAAAGGGCGTTTAATTTATTATTCTATCCTTCACTGTGCGGAGTATCGTCAGGTATGAAGATCTTTTAAAGTTGTTCATTTTGGATGAAGGAAGTCTATTTTTAAACAGAAATCCGTCTTAAGTTTTAAAGTGATCATTTTTATTAGAGTCATGTGGAATCTATATACTATACGGTTTTTTTCTAAAATTATAAGAAATTCATAACATTAGTCTACCATTAGTAGATGTAATATTATAAAATAAAAAAAAATGTTTTGGATGGGTCTGTTCAAAGGGCTAACGAGTCGTAACGCCCGCTGCGGCATCCACGACGCGTGGCACGAGCTCATTACTTTATTTACTATATCTCTTACAAAATGTTTAAATACATACAAAAATAATAATATAAACAAAACACATTTTCACTAAAATTAAAGTAACACGTGCGCTACGAGACTGTTGAAAGAGAATGTTGTCCTAACACATAACTTTTTTTTTACCTTAAATAAATTAGCGCTTGACTACGATCCCACCTGATAGTAAGTGGCGATGAAGTCTTCGATGGCAAAGCGCATCATATAACGATAATCTTTTTTGTCAGTTTTAAAGTTCAATAAAGAAGTACAAACACGAAATTGTGTCCCGTCTGTACGGAGACTCGAAGGCGACTCGAATAACTACTATATAATTTTGCCTGAACATCTACTTTACTTGATGAACTCGATCAATACAGTGAACACGTTAAAAACGGATCACTGAATCTTATAGCATCGTACTTGACCAAGAGTAGCCTTTAGATAGAATTTTTAAAACGAAGGAAAAGGTTTTGAAAAACTGCCTTAAACGAATTCCTACCTTAAAAGAATTCCTAGGAATTCCTACCTGATAAAAATAGTTTTGTTGGCTTTGTCTATACTATATGTATATTGATGTTTTGAGAATGAGTTATGGAAATTATGGCTATTATGTAAAATGTCAACGACTTTGCAGTTTTGAAGGTAACCGATTGTGCGGATTATAAGAATAACTCGATTAGAGGAGTAGGTGGTAGAGGTTGAATAGTTTGATGTGGATGAAGCGCTGAGCAGACAAGCTCTGGGTAGCTCGTCTACAGTACAATTTTCGTATCTTTTAAAACAAACTTCTTATGGGTGTCAATGTTTAAGAAGTCGGTCAATCGATACTTTTTGATCGACATCCCTGATGTTGCTAAACGAAATCTCAATAAAATGTCCGCGAGTAGCGGTGATCAGTTACTAGCGAACGTTTCCCCACGTTTTCTCGCGGTTGCTAATTTAATTCATTTAAAAACACTTCAAAGGAGTTCAACTTTTTAGGCGGGCACTCTTGTCAGAGTGGTCGTGGCTGTGTTTAGGAGGCAGGTCCACGTCGAGATGTCAAGAGTGATCTTTCGTTAGGAAGGTTCTTTTTGCGATGTGCTTCCATTTTTAGCGGTCCGGTAGATCATGGTGGATTCGGTAGCTTTTTTAATTAGGTAGATCAGTCCAGCAAGTTGGCTATCGACCCCTAGTTGTCCTGCCTTCCTGACCCTGAACCATAAGTCACTCCGTCGAATTTTCGTGTCTCGAGATGTGTCCAATCCAATATTTATTTTACGTAAGATTAGTTAGTTGCGCCTGTGCTCGAGGCTACGCTTAGGTTCGAGCAGACCTCTTTGAGCTTCTTAGCACGCCTCTTTTTTTACATTTTATAAGTTTATGCTTTACTACAATACCACCAGGTGGTAAGCGGTGATGTAGTCGTAGATGGTAAAGTCTTGAAGACACCTACATTATACTCGAATGGAAATACGAATGCAGGTAATTTGTCCAATCCTTTGCGGTACGCCATACAAAAGTCGAGGCAAAACGTGTCGTACGTACCGGAGTAATGTCATCAGTAAAAGGATGGATACCTGTAGTCCGCCGAATCCATCGATGGTGGAAGGGAGTACGAGGAATCAAATAGTCCCTGCGCACACGTTCCAAAATGCGCCCTATAAAATATCGAGAGACTGGCAAGTCTGCGCCTGTGCTCGAGACTTTGTTGGTTTCAGCATCGCCAACAAGCCTCATTGCACATCCCTCCATTGAATCAAAGGCTATCAGGTGTGATTTTGCGGCATCAGCCCAAATGTGATAACAGTATTCCACACATGGTCTTGCTTGAGTTTTATATAGGGTTAAAAGCTGTCGCAGTGTGAAGTACCGTCGCACTTTTGCAAGGACCCCAAGTTTCCTTGCAGCCGCTTTGGCCTTGTACTCAATGAATCGCCCATAATTGAGGTTCGAGGATATTTCAACTTCCAACAACTGTAGGCGATCAATGGATATTAGGGGTACATCCTGAAAAGTAGGAGCCAAGGTAAACGGGCTATTCTTAGCGGTGAATAGACACGTCTATTCTGATTGACTTTCGTCTCTGCTGGCCTGAGCATTCGTTAGGTTTACCGCTTCATCGACACTAAACCTAATAGGCGAGATTTGGCAACACCAGCCCAAATGTGACTGCAGTACTCCACACATGGCCAAAACTGGGCTTTATATAAGGATAAAAGTTGCCTCGGTGTGAAGTACTGCCGCACTTTAGCAAGGATGCCAAGTTCATTACTTCAACGTCGAAGTCAATTAAATAGAAAATATACCTAGTAATTTAATAATATACGCACTATTAGGGACAACACAAAAACTACTCGTCAAGTGTCACTCTTTAAATGGGACCACGTAAAAAGCACCAGCTTTTGTATATCTAAGTATAAAAAAAATCATAAAATTCGATCCAGTAAAAACTTATGAGTTAATTTTTTATGTATAAATTTTTATAAATATGAATCTTTGTAAAATGTAAATGAAAATATGTAACTCATACATGGTCATCTGATCCCAAACTAAGTGTTAGCTTGTGCTATGGTGATCAGATAACTGATAAACATATATATATGTATGTTTATCGTTTCTTTAAATAGATACTTAAATAGATATTTCTATTACACACCCAGACATGGAAGAAACATTCCTGCTCATCATAGAAAAGTTTGACCTGGGTGAGAATCGGACCCACGACCTCCGGTGTAGTAGTCAAGTTCACTAACCAGACCAACCGGCCTGACAAATTAAGACAGACATTTAAGACAGATATAAAAAATACCGTCGAATCTAGAACTTTTCTTCTTTTAAAGTATTTTAAAAGATATTTGTGCAGTCCGGCAGCGGTGCGCGCACAATAATACAAAAATGTGTATTGTCTTACACGAAAAGATACAAAATTAAAAAGCAATTAGGCATATTTATTCGTACTTGGTTTTGAACGACAAGCCGTGTTTAGCAACGATGCTCCGAGTACGGCTTCATCATTTACATGTAGAAATAGAGCGAGCACGCACAGGCCGCGCGCCGACCGCGGCACCACTAACTAGAAACTATTGGTTATTGACGGCGGGTAGTACCGACATTTGCACAAAACAATATATATGAATTATCACATTTTGGTGGCAATGTTTGGTTTAGAACCACAATTAATATTGTTATTATTCATGCTTTGACAGGCCGGTTAGTCTAGTCGTTAGTGAACCTGACTACTACACCGGAGGTGTTGGGTTCGGTTCACATCCAGTTCAAACTTTTCTGCGATGAGCAGGAATGTTTGTTCTGTGTCTGGGTGTGTAATAGAAATATCTATATAACGATGTATTTAAAAGTATACTACATGTATATTTATCAGTTGTTTGATCACCATAGTACAAGTTAACGCTTAGATAGGGGTCAGACGGCCGTGTGTGAGTTGTCCAAAGATATTTATTTATTTAATTGTAATTTTTTTTAATTTACCTATTGTAAGATTTGTAAATTAAACATTTAATAACAACATCAGCTGGATATCTCGATATTAAACATCGACAGCACGACCGATCTCGGTATTTTTATTCTGTAGAAGGTAATTTTGCTCGGCGTGTAACTAGTACCTAGTTACGTTCTCCTACTAATAATTTTCTGTTTCTATATTACGTTTTCACGCATGATAGCGTCAGTCTCGATGGCCAGCTCGTTCTCTCTCCGGCGACGCACGACCCCCTTCCGCAGCCGACGGCAGCATATAAAGATATTCCATTGATTGTGCTGTAAATAATTCTAAGTGTTATCGGATCCTGCAAGCACATCTTAGTCCAAAGCTGGCGTCGACATTTTAGCGAAAGTTACACCGAAAAATAAGAATAATCTGCCTTCAATTAGCCCGAGCCGGGCGTGCAACTTGTCTTAATTGACTTAACGTGAAACAACTTTTTGCGAAAACAGAATAAAGCAACTCCCCGTATACTGCACTGCCTTGAGGATTAACTTGGATTATAAGTGAACATGGTGTAGTGTAGTGCCTAATACAGAGGACTGGCCAGCGGAGCCCCGGCCGCCCACCGGTACAATGTCGCGCGGCCGCCACAACTGCCCTCCTGCCCTCCTCTACCTGTACAGAGTGCGTCCACTCTATGTACAGATCAGAACTACTGGCACTCACAATTGCGTACCGGAAGTTTTTTTCCTTCCGGCCTACACTAGCGTACATAGTCGTAAGTTTGTATTATCTATAAAGCCGATGACAGACAGGTATTGTTTATCGAGACTAGGCTTTATATTGAATGTATTTTTATGGGCCTTAGTTGCTTGATATAAATGAATAAAAAAAATTATCAAAGAATTCATTTAAATATATATTTTTTATATATTGTTCGTAAATTTATAAGTCTAGTAGGGACTTTGTATTGTAAAATTTTGACTGTCGTTAAGTGAGCTTTTAGTTCCTGAGACGAAATAAACAGTTTTCATTTCATTTCATATCACAGGCTAGCAACTCACCGCGCAACAGTTGTTCGGTAATACAAACTTATAATACAATGTTATATTTGATAGCATTGAATCAAAATCGAAGAATAGTTAAATGTTATCAAAGTGTCGAAACTGGATCGTGAGTCGTTGGTAATCATTGTTAACGACTGTAATAAGTTAGTTGTTGAATTACATTTGTGTACATGCTCTTGCTACTGTGGAAATCAGGACATACTTGTAGGTACCTAGGTAACTTAGCTCTACGCAGATTTAAATTCAAAGTTTATTTTTGTACAACCAACAATAGAAGCCGTCAACTACAGCAGCAGCACGCTAAGGTCGACTGGTGGAGATGTGGCTGAACGACTTACTTACTGGTTTAAATCCGCATTTTTTTAAATTTATTATTGCAGTATTACGACGTTCTGGCTTTTTTATTGAATAAATTAGTAATTTTAAATTGTAAGTTAAAATAATTTAGTTTTTATTGTCTGTAAAAAGCTATTGCGTTGAGCAGGTTCGAGGGCTGGCTCGTGCGCCGCAGGTCGGTCACAGTTCCACGGCTCCAACAACGATGGCCGCCTACTGCTACCTCCTCACTCGGAACCTGTATATATTTTGTGTTCTATTATATGTACTTTATTATCAGAATTAATACTTTTATATGTTAAGTATATTATTTAGGTTGGTCTATTAGCAAGTCTGTTATCTGAGCACATATCTACCATGCCACAGGTTAATGAATAATACATGAATGTCTCCGTACAACTCACTCACGGCCACTTGATCCCAAATTAAGCGTTAGCTTGTTCATTAGGGAGCACAGACAGCTCGTAAACATTTTTTTTTATTATGACCAGACAGAACAGACATTCCTGCTTATCATGATTTTTTTTTACTCTAGTGGGGATGGAGCATGACGACCTCCGGCCGAGCAGACAGGTTCACCACCCAGGCCAGTCATATTTTTATGCCTACTGTAGGCACTATATACTTAAGCTAGCTACGTGTACAGGTACGCAGCAAGTGTGGGCGCGGCAGGAGCCGGAGACGAGCTGGTGGGTCGGTGCTGGTCACCGGTCGCGGGACGCGCGGGTTAAGACCGAACTGTTAACAGTGTTAGAGATGTTTGTGGACCGGCCTGGCCCGCGCGCCGCCGGCCGGACGCCCGCGCCCGTCACTGCCTATTATTGGAATGACTAATGACACGATAATAAAACACGTTCCGTTTGTCATACGTCACATTGTATGCCGTCCTGCATTTGACACGTGTTTTATGTCTATTGAGCTGTAGGCAGAAAATGTCAGCTATCAGCTCTGGACTAGTTGATGTCCGGTAAGCTGGAACTAGATCCAGTGCAAGGAAGATGGACCATGGAATGTTTCTCGAATCGAATAAAAAAATTTTCATTGTTCATTTATTGGATAAATGAAAGAAACAAATTGTTGATGTAAACACTTTGTTTCATTGTTTACCATAGTTATTGTAGTATATAGGTAAATTAAGAATGACACCACACCAACACACGCACATTTAACACACACACACAGAGACACCTATCGTCTCGGATCTACACCCCACGCAGGGTGCGGCGAGGGGCGGCACGTTTGCATAGTCAGTACGGCCTCGACCGCCGCACAGTGAAGACGTCGACAAGTGAGAAAACCAAGCCGATATTTACATAGTTGTATTTATTTACCCACCCAGACCCATATTTGTAAATGAGTCGCACCTAGAGATATAATATACAAAACACACACACACATAAATGTTCTGTTGTTTAAACGAAACATTAAATATTTAACATATTATAAACACAATGAACATGCCTGGACCACCATCCTATAACATACAATATATTGATGGAGATTATTTAAAATTTATACTATCAAGTTATATCGATAAACATGTTCATAATAGATACTTTTTAGTATGAAATCATAAAAATAGCCTCCTAACAGGTCCGCTCTTTGTAAGGCCAAAATGTTCTGAAGAAGGCCAACCTAACAATTATTATCTAGGGCGAGCTTTTTTGTACTCAATAAAATAACAAGCACTACACACTAAGTACTCTCATTATTATGAATTTATCAGGACACAAACAGTGTCATAAATGAGTTGTCTATCTTAGTTGTAAATGTTCCCGGCGAGGCCAAACCGTCAAATTTTTGATTGGCCTTACAAGGAACCACCGACTTTCCTAGAAACACTACCGATATTTTAACTATCAAAACCGAAGCAAAACTTTGTTTTTTCTTTAGTAGGTACCATAAACGTATCCTTATATGAAAATATACAATAAAAAAATAAAATAATAGTAGGTTATTTTATTTACCTACAAATAGTTTGCCGTTTGTGTAAATTATTTGAACGTCCACAACCGAAGTATAGGAGTCAAGGGACATTATTAAAAAAATAGCGACGCCAGCGCCTCTGCCGTCTTAAGTTTGACAAGCCGATGTATTAGTGGAACGAATTTGTCATCACATGACAACAGCTATGGCTCTTTTAAAGTTGGCCTTCAAAAGAGCATGTTCTTCCATGGTCCAGCCACCCGACACAGAAGCAGCGTCCCCGCAGGTGGCACTTACCACGAGCCGCTCGGGGCTATGTATTATACTAAAAACCGAACTCGACTCGACTCAACAGTACTATTTTTTACATTCTTCAAACGACTTTCAACTGCACGCCAACAACATCCATCCGAAAGTCGATCGTCAACGAAACTTCAATTATATTCCGATTCTATACTAGTGGAACTTCTATCGAAGCGCAGTTAATGAACAATGTGAATACCTTCCATATTTCGACTGAACTTCGAACAAACGAATTTTAAATTTGAGAGACTTTAAAACCAGAATCAACCGGCAGAGCTTTCCACGTTTAAGATCTAGATTTAGACCCACACGCCAGCCTCCCGTTCGCTAACTCGCCAGTAAGCCAGCCTCATCTACAAGTTGCTGGGAAGAGTAAAAATGAAAAACTACCCATTGAATAACCAAATAGACCTAATAGACGTCTACTGGTTATATTACACAGGTTCGGGCTACTGGCGGACTCGAGCAGAGAGCGATGAAGGACTGTGAGATCGAAAGTAAACAGCGTACTCGACGGGAAAAAGTAAGAGGACGGCGACGTCAGACAGACCCGCAATGTACTACGACAATATAACGATGTTGCTCCGACCACTCGTCTGAGCGTCCGAGAATGATTCAGGATAGATAAGTAACTCCTGTACATTTGTAATAATAAATTGTTTGTTAGCAACATACACGTTTGTTGACGCGGACAACAGGGCGATACACTCGGAGTGAGCGTTCGGCTATAAAAGGAGCAGCAAATAAATAATTAGCGGGCGACGGCGGCAGCGGTGGCGGCCCGCGCTGGTAGCTGTCGGCTGGCCGCTGTCGGCCGCGGACGACGCTAAAAGCCTTTTCGTGTCCTGGAGCATTAGTGGCCGCCACCGGACCGCTCCCACTGGCCCATGCTGGCCCGCCGCTTGTTATTATAATGGCGAGTCGCTACCGTGCCCGCGGACAGCTAATAAGTGCTCAGCAATGCCGCTTGGGTTACATTCTATCCTAATTATTATGTAGGTAATACTAAAACTGAATTCAATTTATTTAGCTAATAACAGATGTTGTTGGAGGCTTTAACCCATTGGTGGGACTCTCCTCTAACGTTTATTTTAAAAGAAGTTTAGTTCAAAATATTCAGTTACGTCCATATTTAAATTAAGTTCAGACTGCGTTGTGCGTGTATGGCTAGTAGTAGACATGTCCCACGGCCGCGGCGACGAAGGAGCGGGTGCGTATCTCGGAGATTTCCCGATAAGAGGAAAGCCGGCGATGGCGACAACTGCGACAAGTATTTATGTCGGTAATTCGATAGCGACCAGCTGGCCGGCGGCTGGCGGCCGGTGGCGGCCGGTGGCGGCGGCTGGCGGTTTATTGGCCATCATAACATCATACTTCAAATAATTAAAGCCAATTAATTAACATAGCGATCGGTCGCTGCTCCGCCAGTATTAGGTCCGCGCCATATTCCAAAATTGACACAAGCATTGATTTGTTGAAAGAATTGCTTATTTCGTTTTGTTAAACTTAGTAAGCAAGTCACAAGTCAAGTGTGAGCTGAACGAATTACCGTTAGACGTTTTTTGTGAAACGCCTCCGGTGCCCAGTCACTCCATGGGTACTCACATCTCAACCTAAACCAGTAGCCCTCCTCAGCACCGTGTGGGTAATATTTGTACGCTCTATCTAGGACTGGGGTGCACGAAGGATATATTTTGAAATGGATTCTCTAAAGTCTAAACTAAAGAATCGCTCAGCCTGGAGTCTGTCATCAATTCTAACCGAATGAGCGCATTAATCATTTGAAGGCTCTGTGGATTTCATTATTTTTTTATTTACGGACCTAGGTAACAGTTTACGCTGGTCGAGTGCCAGCTGGTAGACTTCATATACCTTCAAGTAGTTTAGAAGAGTGTAGATGTATTCAGAATATTTTACCCGTTAAGCTATCACACCTTAACAACGTGACGAAGTGTGGCGATACAATGTGATAAGTAATAAATAACTCGACCATGTACCCATTGCCATACAAACAGAACCTGTCCTTGTAATTCCTCAATTAAACTTAATAGAATGTGATGGTAGTTCAGAGTGGTAGGTACGTGTGGTGCTTACACCGCTCTTATCGGATTTACACGCCGCGTGCAAAATTAATCTAAAAAAATTAATTGAACATTACAATGTTGACATTTAATACGTTTGTTCCGAATTACTCGGGTTTTTAATATTGAAATGAGGCTAGTTCGGCGGACGATATCGTTAATTTTTATGTAATTTATTCAAGCGGTCGCGCGCTCCACCGACCGTTTCCGCGGTGATCACTAATAAATAAACAGGGGCCGCCGTCGACTTATTGTCGTCACCGCAACATTATGTCATGACGTCGCCAGACTGAAACCGTACATATCATTACAACTCGTCAGTGCTGAGCTTCTTGGCGGCGCCGCGGCAGCAAGCGACTGCTACCTGTAGACATGGTTTGTGTTCCAAATTCAAACTGAAGGATTATATATATGTACATATATAATAATAGCACTGGCATAATATACTGTCTGTCTTCTTTATTCAAAACATCTGACGTTAATTTTTATAATTTTTTATTCTTTTGTTCTCCGTTGTTTTCCGCCTTTTACATTT
>DWJZ01002366.1:0-19708 GCA_018249125.1 Asbolis capucinus
AGTCGGACTCGTCAGATGTTGCTCTAATGAAATTGGAGTTAACGTGACAAATAATAGTTTTAGAATGATTAAAGAATAATACGGACCTTATCTATGAAGTGAAGCCAGGATTATTACTCGTTATGAATAAGTATGAGTCCTCATCCTAGAATATTATAAGTGAGAAAGTTTTTGAGGTCAGAAGGATGGAGGTTTGTTACTCCTTCACGAAAAATTACCGCACAGACCTGAATGAAATTTGACATAGAGATAGATTACAGTCTGGAATAACACACAGACTACTCTATCAACGTACTAAGAAACTATATATGTATATTAATGTAAAAGTTTGTGAGAATGGATATTTGTTTCTTAGTTTTACACGCAAAAACGACTTATCTAATCTGAATTAAACACATCAGTCTGGAATACATACTGGTAGGATAGATTTTATGCATACAACACATGCGCGAAACAGTGAACAGCAGTATAAATTTATAATTGCAGTCTTCTTCAGTATAATTTTTCTCGTCATAATTCACCTGAAAGTTAAAAGCAATTTAAAAGCATTATGAATTAGCAATTTCCGTATCGAGAGGTTAATTTATTGTGGTGTCTCAGACCACAATTTTCAGAAGTCAATCAATCTGTGTCAAAATCGTGAGACTTGAGCCAAACTTCAGCATTACGTCAGGGAAAGTTATTCTTTTGTTGTCGTGTTCATAAATTTATGTTGTAACTATGTAGATGTAGTATCATAGCTGGGATCCGCACTGTTAGATTACTTCGAACACTCTTTAAAAGAGTACGATTTCGTCTTGTTTTTTTTTTCTGGCTAACACTATCTTATGTACTCGTATACTACATAAGTGGGTATTAATTTTCTTTGTAAAGTTGATGATAAGTAGAATTGTATTGTCTGCTGTTTCGGTGATGAAATAAATAATTTGACTTTGACTTAGACTTTGATAGCAGACTTTTTTGAATATAATTTCTGAACTTTAGCTTTTGGCTTTAACTCATTATTGGTCCATTACTAAGCTATTTGTAAGTGCAAACTTAAATTTTTTGAACGTTAAAGACCCTGTCGAATCACCCGTGGATCCCTGGACCACTTTGGGAATGACTGCACTAGAGCATCCACCACGCTGATCCAATACTGCTGGAGAGGTTAGTGACGAATCCCGCTATAGTTTTTATGTCGCCCGAAGCACACCAACGTACCCTAACGTTATCTACAGGGACTAACAGGGACCCAATTTACGTGCCCACCGTACGAAAGCGCGGAATATTTTTTTGCCACACTAACGACTGCCCATTCGACCCATACCATCCGCATCCGTTGCTTAACTTTGCTGATCAGTTACGATCAACTCTAACCCCCGAGCTATGATGGCATCGAAACACATCACTAGATGATGTTATCATATCACCATTACATTACAAGCTCAACAAATTAATATTTTAGACCGTACAGATACTTTTCAATATAAAATTAACTTATACATAATAATCAACTTTAAAAATATTTCTATGACAAATTATTTCTATACAAGATAAATAAAAAAAAGAAACCGACTATAGTGGTACGTGACGTAAAACCTACATATTTCGAAATTCGATTTTCAAACGACATTGCCAAACGCTATAACTGCGTTCATCATTATTCTATTCCACGTCCAAATCCATAAAAATGCACCCTTTACATGCAGATCAGTTCGCATGAACATTTTATTGATATATCACAGGCAATTGGGATTCGGTGTATGTTAAAAGTCGCCAATACTGACATCGATTCATGAGATAGACGTCCAAATGGCGTTTTATACGGAGATCCAAGTTATAAAATCGCTCAATAAATCTACCCACTTTTTATGACCACAATCAATTCTGTAGATAAATAATAAAACATTTGTTTTTTAATCTGAGATAAATGAGGACACTCTGTATTGACAGTTTATGAGATAACCTGTTATGATCGCGGAGCTTATTGATGTGGCAATTAATGTATGCACAGGTATAACTGGTGCATTGGGAGATGGTATTATATTCCAGTGTCTTTATATCATCAACGAGCCAGCGAGTAGTCTAGTTGACTTTCACTTGTACCCACAAATGTTAAAAGAATGTTGATGAGCCACAATTTTTGTGTGGTTGGTAGAATCACGAAATATGCCAAGTTGTGTCGTGTTCTGGGTGTCGTGTCGTCGTGTCGGGTTCTGTGTGGGCCTCATTACAATGGCATAAGGATCGCAAACTGGTTCCAGACCCCTGGTTAAGTAAATAGTATGACGGAGGCCCATGGACGTTAGTGACAGCAACACGTTGCAGACCAAAATAAAGTGATAGATCCGCCTGTTGTAATAACACAAAAATTAAATTATAGAGTTTTGGTTGCTGAGCCTGGGGTCTTGGTTGACTCCTGGTTGAAGCAGAGGTTCGGGGCTCATCATCGATCGTTCAGGAGATTTTCTAAAGTCTACTTTAGTTGATATAGCGGTAGTTATCATGTGGAAATTTCTGCATAAGTTATCTCTTCAGGTATTAGGTGTGATTTACATAATATTTTCCAATATTGATTTTTCGCCATATTTGTTGGAGCGTCATATCCAACAGAAATGACCTAGTTTTAGCTGTCTAAAAACTTATAACTGATTTTCATTGTAACATACAGTTCTGTATATTTCCACGTATTAGAATTTATTTAAACATATCTCTAGCATTTGTGCAACTTGCCTACAGGTAGCCTCTCAACAAAATAAAGCGAATAAATGTATGGTTTTTACAAATATTATTTATTTAAATGTCAAACTACAATCTGAGCGGTCTTAGTAAAAAAAGTGGCATGAATGTTAATGCCAAGGAGTTACTTTCTCTACTGGCTATTACATATGATGCTTCAGCTACTACATATTAATAATAATCAAACTTATGTACAAGCAAAGTTATTATTAAAAGTCATTCAGTTTACCTTTTGCATAAGAATTTTCTTGAGATTAATGTTAAATCTATAGCAGTATTATAATGAGGATAATTTTGTTTTTTTGTTATGGTGGAACTCAAAAACTACTGGAACGATACGTATTCCAACGGAATATACACAGGATGTTTCAATTAGTTAGCGCTTGACTAAGAGACCACCCGATGGTAAGTAGCAAATGTTTTTGCGAATCAAAGCGAGAGTTTTATAAGTTGCACATTGATATTATGACATTATAGAATAAGTTACTCCCTATTACGTCAGCTATCTGCCAGTGAAAGTCTCTTCAAAATTGGTCCAGCCGTTCAAGAGATTAGTCAGAACAAACAGAAAAAACAGATGAAAATTGTAATAAATGTTATTTTGGTACATGCACCGTGCACACACATATGTTTAAAGAAATAAGTCATGTTAACATTTGTGCAGATTTCTATTGTTGTTACACACTTTAATCACAATTGATCAACGTAAAAAGATTTTTTATATAATGTGTCAACTGAATCCTCAGATGTAAAAGCTAAGTAGATATTCATCTTATTCCCAGTTTCTTTTATATTTTAAAAGAGTTTTCCGGCGAAGAGGTTTTAGGTTTGTCAGTTAGATAAAATGCGCTCAAAATAAAGTTTGAATTCTCCGCTGTTGCGACGACGTGCGGTGCCTGTCCAAACGGATAGCCCTTTTGATAATGTCTTTCCTCTGGACAAATTAAATGAGTTGTACCTACAGGATCGTTCTACTAGGATACATTTGTGAAGGTAGCTTCAAAAAAGTAATCACTAAAGTTTGTTTTGTAAAAAATAATACAAAAGGATTTTTTTGTGAACTGAAGGTAGGTGAAAAAGCCGAAGGACCACCTGACGATAATAGTGCCAGCGCTGAAGGAGAACTGTTTTTAGAGTTGAATTGATGTTTGAATGGTTATCAATTTATTTCAATTATTCAGAGAAAGAGTTTGATATGCATGAACAAAATAGTACAAATTTATTTAATATCGTTTAATGCTTGCAGGGTATATTTTATTTCAAAAATGATTCGCTACGGTAAGATCACCCTTTTTTACCCAAATCCAATTACTATTGCCCTCTTGGCCGATTTTCCAATTTTCACTAGGGCTGCAATTTGTGTGAGTGTCCCTTACTTTTTTTGAATTGAAAACTTCTGTAGATGCGTTGGGCATTTGTTGTGATGGAGAAAACCATGACCTGTAACGACCCCTACTGCAAACGACATCTATGAAGCGTTCGGGGAACTACGTTGCATGTTCATATTTTTGAGAGTATATAATAAAAATTAAAAAATGTTTATAATAATATAATATATGTATGTACATACATACCATATACTAACCATCATAGTTACACATGCAAAAGCAAAACATTATGAGTATTTTCTGCACAATGAAGTATTTTTTGACGGTTCAAAAGCTACACACGAAATAGTTCAAGTTTTCAGTTCTGTCGGCACTCCCGGAGTGCGACTGTTTTTTCTGTTTTATTTCCTTTTCAGAAAACAAAGATACCTGCACAATCCACCACGACATTTGCGTTAGAGTTAGTAGATGAGAGAACACTGCAACCGTGTTGACTGTAGTTGGCGGTCTGATAGTCAGTTCTTGATGTAGCAGTCAGGTTTGGGATTTGAGTCAACGTCCAACAGACGCTGTCTTCGCATATTGATGCTGCGGTGTTGCAAGGCAATATTGTCACGAAGTGAACTAAGTCTCATGCAAAGCTGTTCGTATTGACATTATCAGTTTGTGGTAACCAGAAGAGTTTGAAATATCACAACTGTTGGACAGTAACACTGTGTCTTATGGTTTTCAATATATATATACACACATATATTCAATATATATATGTGTAAGACTTTTTGTTTTTTGAAACCTTGTTTTTATTTCACTTACAATGTTTACGTTTTCTTACATCGATATGAAGTGAAAGTTTGAAATGAAATGAAATTTATTCGATGTTGGTTTTTACAATGACATTTCGAAAGTAGAACTACACCATCGCTTCAATCAAATTCCTACTTTAAGTATTCTTGGAAGAAGCAGCAAGAAAGTCCCAAGGAGTTCTTTTTCCTTACTACTTACGGCTTTATATAAAGCTCATGCTCAAGCACTTTTTCATCAAAATCTTTATCCAGTTTATAATAAATTTTGTCATAAGAAAGCTTTTGATATGAGATATGAATTATAAAAATGGAATTGGGGCCAGTTTGTCCTCTGTTGTCCGTGTCCTAGATGATTCTCATCGTATATATGTATGTATGTATTATACAGGGATACTCTCATTACCTGACACACAATAGAGTATTCCGGAGGGCTCTCTATTAATTGGCGAAGATACAGCAATTAAAAGGTGAATCAATTTACAAGTTTCGCACAAGGTTAATTTGGGGACACCGGCTAAGTGACGATTAATCTTACAGAGATTTTGAGGCTTCATTATTTGGAAACTTACTTAGCAGTTAAATTGTTTGTGTTAAATGGATTGACGCGTTCATAGCTCAGCGGCTTGTATCTATTGTAGGTGACCGATGATAAGCAACAGCGAGCGCGGTCGGTTCCTGGATGGGTGACCGCTAGTCTTTCTTGAGTGCTTCAGTGCTTCGGAGGGCACGTAAATCCATCGATCCCGGTGCCGGTAGTTTTCGTCCGATGGCTATCATTGCACCTCATCGAAAGCCTTAGAGCGGCATAAAAACTTCCAACACTATAGTTGGCTACTAACTCCTCCACCTATCCATTGGAGCAGCATAGTAGTATGCTCTAGGTCTTCTTAGTACGAGGAGAGATCCGTGTTCAGTCGTGGTCTAAATTAATTGACAGCTATTATTATTATGAACTATTCCTACTATGAAAATATGTAAATACATGAACATGTGCATTCAATACACACAAGCACGCACAGATTGACAAAATCCTCGAATATAACTTATGTTTACAGTATATTTAAATTTATAATTTTTAATCAACAATCTATTTCTTTTAATAAAGTAAAGTTGTCTAAATCGAAACCAATATAATACTTAAAATACGGGAGCGAGACCGGAGCTGGAATGGACAGAAAAAGAACTTCGGTGCTCAGATCTCACAGCAGCAAACATTTTGGAACTAAGTTAATTGAATTGTGAAGTGCGGGGGCCAGCAGTGATCCGGCTGAGGTTTCTTACTTGAGGAATTTCATTATCTATTAGGATCGCTAGCTGGTTAACTCTTCACGCGAACACTTGCTCATTCAAAATAATTTAAGGGATAAATTCGATATAAATACTATGTAGAGCCTTCCATCAAAAATTTACTAGATGTCTCCATTAACACATTTACATAAAATACTGTCATTGATTTCATGTAGTTATTTTCAATACTTATGAACGTCAAGAGTTTTATAATATACCAACGTTCCGAAAACTTTATTTAGGAGAAGAAACGGCATAAAATACTCCTCAAATCCTATGGTATTCTACTAACATATTCATGTAATCCTAGTTATGAATTTATTGTATTTTAAAGTAAATATTTACATTGTAAATGAAAAATATTGATAAAAGAGAGCGCAAAGTGCCGCCGGGGTGGGGGCAGATCGCTAACGAGTTTGTGAAGTAGGTTCGATCACTTCGATGGTAGAAAAATAATTGTAATCAAATAACCTACATTTCTCACGATCAAATAACCTACTTTCTCATTTGATAAAAATATAGTTAAGGTACAATAAAGGAAATTCTACAATCTATATGTTAATATGTGAAAACTTTGCATCAAGTGCAGTTGCAAGTTTGAACTTTGACATGTCGAAAAGACTGGTAAGTTTCATACATTAAATCGTATCAAAGTGGAAGTCCAAAATGTTTTTAAATACTTTTGTTATATTTTTACTAGAATTTTATACAACTTAAATATGTTTTGATATAGATTTTCTATAATCAAAAAGATTGTTCTCATTTTTCGTCACCGATACGCCATCTTTGGTTATTTGTCAAAGTGACAATTAATATTGGACAACAATGGCTGACCTGTGTATTTATGACATTGACAACAAGCGGCCATAACTGTCTGTCTTTATTTGTTGAATAATATTCTCGTAGACAGAACGATGTTTAAGTGGTAATACAAAATTTGGTTCCAATTCAAAAAAATTTGAATGTTTTAATTTTTTTATTAAATTACACTAATTAATTGTGAACTGTGTAATTTTACTTATTCTTTCTTGTACGAATTCTGTCATGATTCTTTATATGGATAATAAGTGCAGAAAGCTAGGCTTGTGACACAAACACAATACACACCCACACATACATACCTACACATCTTACAAATATTATAGAGACGATAGTTTATAAGAATGGATGTTTGTTACTCCATCACGTGAAAAACCACGGAATAAATTTATATTGAATTTAGCACTACGTTAGAATATAGTCTTGATTAACACAACCTCTTTTTATCAACATACCACGTGGGCGGTACCGCGGTTGTACATTAGTATTATAAAAATATTACTACAGCAGATAATCAGCTCTATAACATATTGAAATACGCCTTAATTTCGACTGCACTTCCGTATTCCTTATTGTCTTTCATAACAATGCACTCAAAAATAACGCTTACTGTAATAATGAAAATGATTTTGACTCGTTCCGCTGATGAGATATATTGTGACATACCAATTTCCTCTGATGGTAGTGTTTGTGCTATCGACGTCGTAAAAAACCTATCAGTTTGTTTTACGCCTCACGTGTGAACACATTTTATTAAAGCGAAACGATCTAATTCTACCTAACAACGTTTTTGTTAACACATATCTATATCCTACACATCATCATCATTTCAACCCATAACTGTCCCACTAGTGGGCTCGAGTTTCATCGCAATGTGAGGGATACAGGCCATAGTAACGCTGGGCAAGTGTGGGTTGGTGGACTCCACAAGTCCTTGAGAACTTTATAGAGGACTCTTGTGAGTCCAGGTTTCCTTTGCCGTAGCAAGTGATAATCAACTTCTGATACGCAAAAAGTTTGAAAAATAGAATGGTGCGATGCAGGTTTTGAACCCAGGACCTGCCGTACAAAACAGAAATTACATGACTGAAGTATCCTTGATGAATTCGGCTGTTGATTTTGACTAACGAAAAATATTTCAATGTTAGTTAGATTTATATAAATTTTAGTACCCATGTGCCCAGTGTTGCCAGTTTCGTGTAGTTTAAGGGCTATTTGTACTTTTAACTGTATTGACGTCATTATACGAGGCAAAGTTTTTCTTTGTTATAGGGCTCTGTAAACAAGAGATCTAAGTATAGAAAAAACTCCCCAGTCTTTTAATTTCTTCCTCCGTCTGTCATTGGAGGTCTATCGCACAAGGTAGATTTGTGACATGCGAAGATTTTAATATTCTATTTACAATGAAAACTGATTGAGTGTTACCAATTGTAAAAATTAAGGGGGGAGCCACACAAGAAGCATGTATTTTCGTCGACCATGGAGGATCACACATTTTTATTATTCTATAAGATTATCAGAGTGTGTCGTAAGGAACTTACTAATCACTAATGATTTTCTTTCTACTACACATTAATTATAATTACATTTATTAAATTAAATAACTAATGTTTATAAACCATGACAGGCCTGCCCCGGTCTATCAAGCTAATTTTTCTTGAATAGCTTAATTTAACGAGACGCTCAAATTTTCTCTTTCATAAATTCTTGATTTTGGTAGGTTGGTAGCAGTGTCCACCGTCGGGTGACATTATGGCACCACGCAATTTGTAGGACAATATGACTGTTCAATTATATAAAGATTAGCTTGTCAGTAATCATCTGTAAAAACTGTACCGCGGACCTCGGTCTATAAGCCACTGAAGCTGATATTTTTTTCCCAGATACTTTTAATAGTCGGCTGTCACTGACAGATTGAAACACTTTCTTTCTGATGTTAAAACTCCCGGATAAAACTTATGAAGACTTTTTCGATATAATGGTTTTATTATAGTATAAATATTTATATTCCAAACAGCTGTATTATTTGTTAACATCTCTAACAGTCATCGTTGGAGCAGCGTGGTGGAGTATGCTCAGAATTAGGAGAGACCCGTGCTCAGTAGTGGACCACGGAATGAAGCCATAATTATTATTCAATTTCTGATTACCTAGTAGACTTAGTGGCAGATCGATGTTTGTTCTCCGTTTGTATGTTGTAATAGTGTTGTTGGTACTATGGAAGATAAAAAAAAAATTCGAATAACTGCTTATTGTAGCCATGTTACATGCATGCATGCAGGCGGACCCAAGTTCGTATTAAAAATGGTATCAGACATCAAAACCTGAGCATACGAGCCATTACACGGCATCAAGGTTATAAAATGACGTCATAAATTAGCCTGCGTTTTATGGCCACCTACGATTTGTTACGAGTGTATAACAAAACAACATTTTGATGTTAATGGACATTCCCTGTAACCCACCTACACTCATCGTAATTAGCGATTTTTGTTTATAGATATAGGAAATCAGGTTATGTCGGCATTAAATGAAACACGCAGAGTTAAGGATTCGTATATGTACTTGTATTATCCTTTTAATAAACCCTGCGAAGTAATACGTCTGCTTCCTATCGCTTTGATAGGTGACACCGAACAATAAGAATATGGTTACCTTGAGTGGCTATTTATAGACATGTTTGAACATGAGGTGAAAGCTACAAATACAAAACACATAGGTGGCGCTACTGATCGGTTATTTGAGTCAATACAATAACAGATTATTTTTTGCATACTGAAATAAAATATTCCAACAATAGATTTATTGTTTGTTTATCTTAACTTCTGTAAATGTGTCTACAAGTGCGTAAAGATCTTCCGTGCCTGTAATAGCACTTTTATTAAAATACTAGGAACTGCCCTCAGATTAACCAGTTACCAGAAAAAAGTAGTTGTTGTGACATAACTGTAACATCTAGAAATATATGGTGTCTAGGACTTATTTGTAGATATTGATGTCTTCTATAAAACTGTTGTCCACACTTTGCTCTATTGTCAATAATTTCCGCAGCGTACGCGATATAAAGTTATATTATCGAAGTTTTCATTTTAAAGGGGATTCTTTATAATTAATAACGGTTTTGAAAATGTTTACAGTATATGTTCTTTAGGAATGATGTAGGATACTAATTAAAGAAATTTTCAAATCGGACCAGTAATGTCTCAGGTCATTCTTCTCAAACAAACAAACAGGCAAACAAATCTTTCCTCTTTATGATTAATTATAGTTAATTACAAACGAATTCACCTATTACATTACTTAACATTTATTATATTGCGAGTATATTAATATTAAGTAAAACCACACGTTTCACTTGTAGTCTTAAAATCCCTATAATGAATTAATGTAATTATAAAATTAAAGGTTCTTCAGTTTCAGTTTATCATACGGACCCTCGGACCAACATACTTACGTACATTTTGTCGGTACTTCAAGATGGGCCAAGCATCTCTTACTATGATTAAAAATGAACTGCGCCCATGTTTGAGTTTGTGTATAAGTTTATACTGAAATGAATATTAAATTGTAGACTTCGCTATTTCCAAATCAATAGAAGGAACTTTGAAAAACTTTTTTCCGCGGGGTATTGAATTTTTAAGTATAAATTTTATTGAAATGAGACCTATTATAGCGTGGAGGCCGCGGTCTCGCCCCGGGCGGGTTCCTAACGAGTTTGCTGAAGTAGGCTCGGCCGGAGTAAACTCACTGTAGCCGATTCTGGCAATAGCTACATATATGTATTAAAGAAAATCTTTTCTTGAATATAAAATAGGTTACTTGTTATATTCTCTCATATTATTTTAGATATCTACGTTTAAGTTTAGTTGATCGAGTTTTATACATGGATGATATTTGGGAGAATCTATCATTATAGTAACGTAATGAATCCTACAATTTATAGAATTGTGTCTGTTTACTGATTTTATTGCGCATTTCTGACCGCCAATATCTGAACCGACTGACATCATTTTAGATTCTGATTAAATGGTATTGAACTACATTTTTGCTTTATTTAAATTTATTAATAATTCCCCGTGGATCATAGAGTACTACAGGCTGCAGAGTACTTGGTATAGATTACTTTCAGTAGTAATATCGATGTTGACGAGGGTCATGTAACCGCTTATTAGCGCCATGATTGCGGCTTAGCGGAAAACATGGCCCTTTGTAATGAAAGCGACAATGTCATATTGTCACAATAAAATGAACGGCGTTCACCTAATATCGTGGAACCGAGAGATTTCAGTCTCTAACGTTATTTCTGTCGGTAAGTAAATTGCGTTACACTGGGAAAATATTCACTGAATTAATCACGGAAAGGACGGGGAGCGTATTTATCAACTTGATACGTTTTTTAATAACATGTTTGGGAGTAAGTTAATAAATGTGTAGTGGGAATTTGAAATTGGGCAATATAGAGAATATAATTGTGTCTCAGGTCAACAAATCATGGAAAAAATTAGAAATGTTAGTGGACCCAGGGCACTGAGGAAACAATGATGTTGTGCGGAGCTCAAAACATAATTGAGTTGATCTATCCCCGAGGCATATTTATTATTAAGTATTCTGGAACTTATTATATTAATTGAAATATTTTTGTATATAGTTTTATTTCAAACAAACAGGCCCACGGATCTAGTACTTCTTGTAAGTAATTGATTAAATTCGTTGGCGTGAAGTTTATTTTTCTACTGTCAATAAAGTCAGGAAATTGCTTGCTCGCTGGTTGGGATAAAAATGTTTATATTACGTATTAAAATTAGTGCTTATATTATATTGCGAAAGTTAATAGATTAAGCATATGTAGGCGTAGCTTACAATTAAGTATAAAGTTATAAAAAAGTAAGAAATATATAGTTATTTCTTTGTCCCTATTCATAAGAAAATAAGCATTTTTATAAATTTGCATGTCTGTAACGGACGTTACATTTACACTTCAATATTGTGTGACATCAGAAGCAGTGATAGCCTAGTGGTTTGAACGATGGTCTCTTGAGCAGGACGTCCTGGGTTCAAGTTCTGCGGCCTCAAATTTTCAAAGTTATGTGCGTATCAGAAGTGGATTATCATTGTCTACGGTGAAGGAAAATATCGTGAAAAAATCTGCACTCCTGAGAGTTCTATAAAAAGTTCTCGAAGTTCTATGAAGTCCATCAATCCTCTCTTGGCCAGTGTGGTGGACTATGGCCTGTACCCTTCACACTGTGAGTGGAGGCCCGAGCCCAGTAGTGGGACAAGTTATGACATCAAACCATAGAAAATATTGATTATCTCAATAACCAAAACAAAATTATTACATTTTGAAAAGTATAACAATAATATTAAATTACTTTGTTCATTTTTAAAACAGTCCTGCTGTTTTTCTTCCAACCTACCACAGTGAACTTACGTTGTCTTTAGAGCGCATAGAGCAATATATTGCAATTATTATTTGTAAAGAGTGCGTTTATCGAACCGCGTATCCTGAACTGCTTAACTCGCTGCCAAGAACCTGCTCGTACTTATTTAACTATAACATAAAGAGTGAATCTCAATGTCCCTGGAGAAAGTAATCTCTACCTATATATTCCGGACTAATCTGTTATACTAAGAACTGGTTTAGTTTACGACGGACGTTTACGACACGTCAACGATCTAGTAAAAGGTTACGTCCGAGACTTCAGGTCAGAATGTAGCTGAAATTGATTTTGTATATCTTGCAGAATTCGCTTTCTTTATATCTTAAACGGGCAATCGCGCAGACGGGATGACGGTAGGTGATCATAGTATGTCGGTGGTCATTACCACCATCAGGGGGCTGCGTTTTATGAGTGTCCGAAACTAATGGGTCGATTTTTAAATTCTTTTACCCTTGGAATTATCCCCCATGAACGTAAACTATGAATTAAATTCTAAATTATTGGGGGTTCGTACGAAAATTTTGATAATGTAACCCAACGTGTGAGAAAAATACCATCAAAAATCGTTATATCGCGTACGTTGCGGATATTATTGATAATAGAGCAAAGTGAAGTACTACAGTTTTGTAGAGGACATCACTATCTACTAATAAATGCGCGACTACCTTCATACAGTCATCAATGCAGCCCATAACAGTCCCACTGGGCTCGGGCCGGGTGCTACTTTACTAGGTGGTACTTCACACACCTTCGAGAACTTCAAGGAGAACTCTCAGGCGAGCAGGTTTCCTCGCGATGTTTTTCTTAACTGTGGCAAGTGTAATTTAAGACTGGGATAAAGTGAGTTGATATGAGGTCATCAGCGTTGGCTCGTCCCTTATCAGAGTTCAATGGTCGCGGCCAGAACGTCGGCAAATCGACGCATTCCCGCTCCTTCATGCCTCGTCCTCGACCGTAAACTAGGTACTTTAATTTCATACTCACTTATATCATAAATGCGAAAGTAACTCCATCGGTCTGTTACCTGTCGTTGCGGGAGAAAGTATACATAAGGCTACCTAGTTGGAAATGACCATGATGAGGGGTCCGCGTTTCGATTCCCGGTGGAGTATGTTTATTAGTACATGTTATGTTACAGATGAATCGGTAATCGAAAGAAGTTCTCGAGAATGGGTCACATATTATTATGTGTGTGATGCCACACGAGGAAACCTAGTGCGAGGTGGTCGACGACGTGTAAGAATATTTTCACTAACAGATAACAGTCTTCAGGTACCCTTTTTATCAAAAATATGTGTTACAATCAATCACAGTCATAAAGCCCTTTGGAAATACAATCCTCAACCATATTTCAAAGTAAGGATACCTGGACCACACTTCCCCATTCGACGTAATCTATTGCACTCTAATATCAGTATGGGGTAAAAATAATCAAAACATCCGTAACCTATCTGTCATGAATAATTCGTCGGCGTGATAACCCGAAAATTCAATCTTCGAACAATGGGATCGTATTACCATACAAAAGGTTTCACATATTTTACGTAAAGCCGGTTATTTTGAGTTATCTCACGAAGGCCTCTTTGACCTGCTACTAATTTCATACATGATTACATTTCAACCCTCGTCTGTGTTACCTAGACCTAGGGAGAAGGTTTCGGGTAAAACATTAGACTAATAAACCTTATGTTAGACACTGCGATGTCAATACATCAATATCAAATGTGACTTGTAGCCATACATTTGAATCGATCAGTCATGCAATCATTACGTCCCCCCCCTCTTACCTCCGTGCTTTGACTGGATTTTTTAGTAGTGAAATAATTTTGTATGAGCTTTTGAGCTAATCCACAGTTGCCTTCAATCCCAATTTATAAATAGCCCAATATTGAAGTCAGTTATATATGAGGAGCCCTTTAAAGCTGCACCACGCTGCCCATGCACTCTCCACTGCGGATGGATGCAAGGGTTAGTGGCCGATGAATACGATCAAACAATAAAACTCTTTTATTGTTCATTGAGAAAATACAAAATACTTATTACCTTTACTTTAACTTTTGCACGTGGCAAAAATTCTGAGCGCTTCTGGACTTTGAAAGGAAAGTAAACCCGTCAGTTCGTCCCAGTCGTTATAATAATAATAGTACAAATGTATGTATGTTTAATATCGGAACAAGTCGATATTTGTTAATAACAGTACTTAAATGTAAGGTTAACATTTAAATGAACAACAAAACCCAAGTCACACAGTTATGGGGCAACAATGTTGGAGCAAGACCGGCAATAAACACTTGCGAGGCTTGGGTTGGCCACTAACACCTCCAAACCTATACTACTGCTACGCTTACGGTTGGTAAAAACTCCAAGACAACATACTTATACGAAGTATTATAATAGTTCATTATTATTTTATACTATTCTTAAAATCTGTTATACTAAAAAAAATGTTTCTTATCCTTAATTAATGTTATTCACATCTTTAGGTATTAAATAAATTCTTTTTATAGATTACATAGTACATATAATTTAATCATTATTAATGCACATATATATCATTATCTTGTACCGTTATCGTATTTATACATGACAATATGACCGTTATTAAAGGTTTGAATATCGGATCTGTTTTCTTTCTTTCCTTATTCCGTAGTACACAAGTTCGAATTGTACAACTGGTGATAAGTTCAGTGTAGCTCAATCCCGGAGTAGGTAAAATTGTCTCCAAACTTATTCAATGCCCGCTGCTGCAGCTGCGCTCCTGCTCGTTCCGTTTTTCGTTGTCAACATTTTGTAATCGCTGAGTGTGTCGCGTGGTTTTGGTATTTATTGTATTATGTATTTGTTACATGTACTTGTTATATGTATTTGTTACATGTATGTATTATGTATTTATTGATTAATTTGTTCCGGTCAAATCTTGCAAGCTTAATTGCACCCACTTCTGACACCATGGCGCTGAAATTTTGCATAAACCTTCCGTCTTGATGACAATGCATTTTTATGATAAGCATAACCTGATACTCCATTACCAATATATTAATGAAATTTTATGTTTCTTTGTATTAGAGCTCTATAATTAGAGCTTGTATTTTAAAATATTTTATTAAAGTTTATTATTATTTTCTACATTCAGCGTGTAGATATAGGCGTACCTAGTTTCTGATCACAAAGAGCACCCAGGAAACACAAGCTAATTTTTTCTAGATTTCTTACATAACACTGTACGTAAAATTAATTTGATGCGTTAGCTCAGCGGCTTGTGTTCGTTGTAGGCGGCGATCAAAACAGTTAAGCAACGGCGGGCGCGGTCGGTAGGAGGATTTGTGACCGCTAGTGGCTAAAATTTCATGAACGCTTCCGTGCTTCGGAGGGCACGTAAAGCCGTCGGTCCTGGTTGTTATCCGTAAATAGCAATCGTTAAGACGGAGGCCTTCGGGAAGTACTAGAACTTCAGACACTTGGATTGGCTACTAACCCCTTCACCAATCCGCATTGGAACGCGGTGGAGTGTGCTCTAGGCCAGCTCGGTGTGAGGAGAGACACATGTTCTGTATTGAGCCATCAGTGGTTGTACCCGTATTTAACCTACAGTTGTAGGACACCGTACATGGCTCGTTAGCCTTAATTTATTGAACATAAAACATGTGTTGTTTTTTGTACGTTTTCGAGCTGAAATAAACGAGGAATTTTAGCAGTATTGACGGATGTTACTGCTGTTACAGCATGTTGGATTGTTACTTTAGTTCAAACTACAAAATAGTATTAATATACATTTTATTTTATAAATTCGACATTGTCGACATACCAATGACCCTGCGTCGCTGGTTTTAATTCGACTGCAAATTTTGAGAATGTTGGAAAATGAAATGATTACAAATTGTTTTAATTATTATACAACTAAACTATAGTACAGTATTTTTAATTTTTCGTCGCACCTACTCAAGGAGGGCTAGATTTTTTAGTGACGGAATTTCTTCCTCCGTGCTCCGCCCCTGGGTACCCCTATAATGCTTCGCTCACAATATGAGAGTTTTGGCCAACGTTCACCACGATGTTCGAGTGCAGATTGGTGAAGTGGACTTCACACAAGTTTGAGAACTGCATGTTTCCTCACGATGTTCTCCTTCACCGTATCAAGGGATAATCAACTTCTGATACGCGCATAAATTTGAAAATTGTTGCGCGATTTGAAGCTAGGACTTCCCGGCGAAGAGGCCAGCGTTCAAACCTCTAGACTGCCACTGCTTTTATTAAATATTTAATTATATAATGCGACTGAGCAAAATACTACAAAATACGGCGAGAGTTGACAAGTTCGTAGAGTTGCTGAACTAAACAGAGGTGGCGCCTCACATGAATCAACCCGCCACCACTCGCAGAGCTGCGCGCCCTCGCCCTTGCTGTCTTAGAGGACCCACGTTATGGAATCCCACTAATTATATATGATGATAATATGTTGCTGTATTCGCTATTACATACACTAGGAAGTTCGACGTAACATCTCTTGTTTGAAGCGTTCATAGCTCATCGGTTTCCTTACGATCTGAGGTAATTGATAAGTGATGTTACGGAACAGCGTGCGCGGTTAGAGAACGTTGGATGAGTGCTATTCAATCTCTTTAGTGCTCCCGAGGGCACAGTCAGCCGACGGTTCCGGTTTACACAGCAATCGTTAAATCTTGTCGGAGACCTCCCGGCAGCATACAAGCTTCTACATTAGAACAGCATGGTGACGCTACGGTTAGTGTAGGAATATGATCGACCTATGCTCAGTAGTGGGCTACTAAGTTCACTATTACTTAAGCACTTCATATAACTTCGTTTGTGTAAATGTAGAAATGAAAATATTATTTTATGGCATGGGGTGATCAAGAAGCAGATGAGATAAATTATGAGAAGTGGTCACAGGCATCCGTTACATCGGAAACACTAAATACCAATGTGTTGAGCGATAGAATTAAGTACTACCTCATGACCTCGCCAGAACACTACAGTCATACAAAAGGACGGTAGCTGGCCAGGTAGTGAGCCAGGCCGGTCACACGGAAAGATTATCTCTGTTTTTACACATAGTATATCTTTCGGTATTACCAGGAAGAAGTATTTATAAAATAATACATCTATACTAATATTATAAAGAGGAAATATTAGTTTGTTTATTTGAAGAGAATAAGTTTTGAAAGTACTGGCCTGATTTGAAAAATTCTACTACCATTACAATTCTACATTATCCCTGATGAACATTTGTATGGAATATTAAAAAAAAATTTTGAGCGTCCGTATGAAAACCTCGATGTTCAAAGTCAAAATATTTTATTTCATCATAGGAACATCGAACTGACTTAATGAAGTCAGAAGATTACATACACAATATTCATACATTCTTATTAAGATACATACCTTAAAATTTGGATTTTAAATCCTTAACTAATCCCGCGGTATTGCCTAGTGTGGGTACTTATATTGTATCCCAAATACCGTGAATGATCCTAATATCTCGTACGCTGCGGAAATTATTGACAATAAGCAACGTGATTTAGTACAGTTTTTCCATCAATATTACAAATTAATGCGCGACACGATATGTCTGTTACAGTTATGTCACAATAACTAATTTGGGGTTGGGTTAGTTTTGGTGCCCCAATACACCAAACCGTCATTAAAACTGCGCGCGTGAATCATTAAAATTCTCTGAAATACAATTAATTGGATAAAAGCTCGTGAAATACGTTCAAAAATATAACGTTTTCGTAATACATCGTGAATTCCATTATCGACATCGAAACAACGATTCGCTGATCGAAACTAAACAAGCTCGCTGTTGCTTTTACTGAGTAAATCTAAAAGAAGAAACTTTTTGATATCTTAATAATTCCAATATCTACACATTTGGATCATTCCCAATACATTTTCCTGTTATTTAATCTTGTAAGTGGATCAGTTGATGAATATATTACCTACTTCGGAAAGGTGTCGGGGAACACAGACTGAATCTGGTTAGTGTTAGTGAGGGATATATTTTCGTGGGGGTCAGAGTACAGCGGGTACGTGTGACACGAAGCATGTTCGGCTGCCGGCAGTTGATAACTTAATTCATTACGGCGTCTGTTTGAGTTCCGGAAGCAGTTGATGTTCCGTTTGAGGAACACAGCCAGCCGCACTCTCGTTACAAACTACTGCTTGGATTTATTGTTGACTTGGTCGCTAGAATGTCGCCTCGCGAAATAAAAACACGACGACATACTCTGTTAATATCGTAAATAGAGTTGCAGATACAAATATTAAGTTTTAAACTATTGGAGAAGCTTTCATAGCTTATTCTCCAAGTTTGCTGTTTGAAGTTGGATCGACTGCGGATAAAAATTTGTTATCGCTTTTACTTTAACAGATAGCAGATATTAAGCTTGTTCTGAACATTAATTCCTATTGAACAACAAAATGTGTTTCCAATAGGTCAAGTAACAGCTAGGTTTTTAACATTTATATGTATTTTACCAGCACAATTAGATTAATTAAGTATGCCTTATAGAGTGTTCTGAAGCGCAGTTGTTAAAAATCAATCTTTATATTAAAGAAAAAACCAGTAACCGCTATTTGCAATTTATACTTAAAGAAAAATAAATCTGAGACCACTGACCGTAAGTACTTGTTGAAGAAGGCCAAAATTTTCGTTATTCATTTATTTTTTTCATGTTATTACCCTTGGCATGTGTTTCCAACTATTGTACTCCATCTCACTTTATTTCCGTTCTAACGCTGCGCTGGTGTCTAGCTTAATTGACATCGGTACAGGTGAAAGCGGGTGAACGATATCTCCAGATATTTCACCCCCTTGGTGATCTCCGTTGTAACTTAATAGTGACGTCATATTACGAGTTTTAAACTTGTTCATATTGTGCACATTATTACAGCGCCTCATGTTTCCTTGTCATGGCCTGTTTTCTGTTAATTTTGTTGTCTCCTTAGAAACTGTATATTTTAGAAGATGAAATACATATAAGTACACATTTCTTTAAAGCTTTATTGCTGTTCTGATAATGTTTCAAAATTTTATTATCATTCACTTACCAAATTTTTTCTTAGCATTAATTTTGTCATGTCTCCCAAGGATTACAGAACTGTATACCATTGTGCAGCATAATAAACACAATGTTCAAGATCTGCTGTAACTAATGTAAGAGACGCTCGGATCAGGGAAGTTGTCTCCGCAGTCAACTCTGAAGAAGGTTGTACAGAAATTAAAACTGAACATTCCAACGAGATACAGTTGTGTCGCTTTACATTATTATTAAATCAGGAATGTTTCCCG
>DWJZ01002367.1:0-19706 GCA_018249125.1 Asbolis capucinus
AGTACAATGTGACTAATTGTGTCTAGAAAAATATTAGAGACTTTTTAGTAAAAATGAGTTACATAGGAAATTGATCGACTATCTCTCTGAACCACGTCTTCACCCGTTCAGGATAGTGGATCCACCAGAAACGTGGAACGGAATTCCTTATAACGATTTAGTACGTACTAAGAAAATATTTGCAATTGGGATAGAAGATTGTGTGAAGATTGAAAAGGGCGTAGTTTCATTTATGAATATTGTCTACCGTAGTTTTCACCCACAACAAAACGTGCCTGCCTTAGCCAATTACAATCACTGAATTAGAATTGCCGAACTTGAAGTCATGATACTTTTGTTTCAGAGCATCTCAGAGTAGCAATCGCAGGTGACTTTAAAAGAAATCCCTGAGTCAGAAGATAACCAGGAAACTTAACAGACGAAAGATCCTCTCGATATATCGCATGGGCCGAGAAATAGAAAGCAATATAATGATACACCAATACAAAGGGAAGTAAAACAGCAGAAATCCAATGTAAATTATTATCCAATAAACAAAGTATTGGTACATGATGATAATAAAGGAACACAGGATGAATTTGATTTATTTTGTCGGAGCATGGCGGTACAGTTGAAGAATATGCCTTCAAACCGAGCTTTGATTTGCCAACAGGATTTACTTGCAGCCGTAATTCAAGAACGCCTGCAATCTAAATGCCAGTCCTCCAGACCCCCCGTTTAATTCAGTCGACAGATAGACTTGATGAAGTAGTATGTCATCGTAACAAACGCAATTATATACCTGTATTTATAATTTATTGCCTGTTATACTTATAAAGTTTACTAAGGTGTTTGTTTATAACTTTCATATATCATTCTTTATAAATCTAAGAAGGCCGGCTAAGAAGGCACTCGCAACAAGTGTCGTCACCAGCGCGACCAAGAAAGCTATGAACCCCTTCTTGAAAGTTCCCATGTCATAGCACTAAAAATACTGCCGGTTCGTGCCATTGTATTTCGGGATTCCATACTATATACTGTTCAAGAAATATTTAGTACGCGAGAATACTATATTTCAGTAAAACTTATCAATGTTTATATTTTACAACACTAAAACAAATAAAAAAACATCCCACTCTATTCTCTCCACAAAATACTATATTATTTTAAGCGTACTATATTTTATGCTGTCGCTATATAATTTTAATTGTAGTTGAAAGCAATGATTGACAACAATATTTTACTACTTAGTTTACTTTATCTATGACCTTAGTCAACATTTTTCGCCGTATTGGGGCGGCTAAGAATACAAACCTCAATCTTAAGCTGGCCTGCCAGGGTGTCGTAAAAGGCTTACAGAGGCCAGTCGCTCGGTGGTAGGGTGGTAGGGGTAGGTGGAAGGATTATTATCTTCTTGTGAAGCCCGTCTGGCTAGCTACTACCCTCTTGTTTGAATCAGCCGCCAAATTATTCGTCGTGTTCCGGCTGGGGGCTTGAGAGCCAGTTCTCCTCTTTTTCTCCCCGTCCTACATCCATCCTCCTCCCCATTTTACCTTTGTCATCCGTCCTGAAGTGGTATGTTGTTGGTGTGTCTGGGGTCAATTGACGTCGTAATTGATTCTAATTGCTACTGATATGTGCGGTACATTCCTTTGCTCCTTTGTCTTCCCTGCGAATGCGGTTCTATTATTTCCTTTCAGGTAGGCAACGCGTTAGTTACGCTTCAGTCTGGTGCTATTAACGTCCATGGGCGGCGGTGATCACTTACGATCAGGCGACCAGTTTACTCGTTTGCCAGGCTTGTCACATAAAATAAAAATTGCGATCGTCACGTAGTATAGCCATTATAATAACAGCAACATTATTAATAGGATGGAATGTCTTCATGATAGGTTTAATTTAACGACCAATAATATATACCAATGTAGTAATTATACTTTATATTAAAGTTCCATTTACATTCAATCTCACAATTAGAAATGTGTAGCTGCTGTAATTAAAATGAATTTAGGCAAAAGGTTATTACGGTGAAGCACAGGTCAAGAGTTTCAATCGGAATTGAAAATGAACTAAGAACATACATAATGTGTAAAGAGTCGTTTTACATATAAACAATGAAAAACAGATGAATAAGACTGAATATATGGAAACCTAGTTTTATTGAGTAAATAGTGAATAGTGGACAGAAAGAAAGCTGATCATAGCGGATCCTAGGCAATCCACATATCTAGTAAGACATGTACTTGTACCTACTGCGAGAGGCCAGAATTGAAGCTGAATAAGAACAGACCATTTAATACTGCAAGACCGGTGATAGAAGAAAAATTGGAAGAAGGATCTTTTTGTGTCTGGCTGGCTATGACTCTTGCTTGAATCAGCTAAAGAAAACACCTAACTTCCTCCATCTCATACAACAACCTGGTCTACTAGCACAGGCTTTGGGTTAATGTTCGTGGCCAAATTAAGATACGACTGATATTAACAATTAAATTAATACTCGGATCTTATCTATTTTCCATCAATTTGCGTACTAACAACAATAGGCACAAGAAAATTCCATCATGGTAGGATGTGCGTTATCTCCGTTCGCGATTTAATTCCAATCGAGTATAGGATAATAAAATGCTAATGCGTGCTCGTTAACAGAAGGTCAAGCTTCGAAATCGGAATTCATTAGCCTAAAAAAATATTATAGGCTGCGATATTGAGGTACGTAGGTGCTAATAGCAACGCAGGTGGAGAGAAATCTGAGGTTCGGATAATATATAGCTAATTATATGATGGCAAAAAATTCTTAAAAAAATTTCGACGTCCACGGCTGACGTTCTTACTTATTCAATATACACTAGTAATCCAATCGCAAGCGTGTAAACTTAAACTGCATCGAAGCATTAGAAAAGGCTGTTTGTTTGGAACTTCCCAAGTCACCGCAAGAGTGTAAACTAGATATAAAGGCTTGCAGCTTATGAATGCTTGCCATGGGCAAGCGTGTAAACTAGCTGTGATATGGTAAACTCCTGGCTCTTACCTCACTTCTCATACCTTTTACGCCCTCTCCTCATGTTCTTCGATCTCCCCTTCCTTCTTTCGAAAAAAAATGTGAAGCGAATTTAATTTTACACAGTTTTAAGCATTCTATACAATACATATTTAGGTTATTTACTATTTCTAATACCGAATCGTAATGTATATGTATAATTTCGACATATGTAATTTAGTACTCTGATAATATAATTAATTAATTATAATTTACAACTTTCGGGTAGTAATTAAAATACATATTATAATTATTCACTTATTTACTTAGGAGTTTTAGCTTATTATTCGGTAAATCAGAACATGAACGTTTAATTGCCAATTAAAATATGAAAATAAACCTTTTTGTTTAAAATTAACAAAAACGATAAAAATATAAGTATTAAATTATATAATTAGCATAATTCACGTAATGAATAATTATTAAAATCAATGTTTGTTTTTGAGTTTATTTGTATGTCCTTAATAGACTCAGTGATAGTGAGAGCTCTATCTCCCTGATGATATATATCTCCCTCTACCTAACTGATGTTTTGAGCAACTTTATTCTGAATTCTCTGAAAAGGTCTTGGCACCGAAATGACGTCGATCGAACACATGGTTCATCAATTGATCCAACGCGCGCCGGGTAGAACTAGTTTCTAGTCTAAACCTTCAATACTTTTCTATTGGTAAATGTAAAAAATAAATAAAAGTTAAAAATAGGTATCAATAGTAGTCACTTGACTATTTATCACGTGGGTACACTAATTGTTCTTGGGTTCATTAATTGTTCATGAATTACAATACCATTTAAAAGTTAAGTCACTTTTTTACATTACAGAGTAGTAACCTAGGTAAAGAGGATGATGTTATAAAATAGTTTAAAAATATTTAATCTCCAAACTACGACTGACCTAATCTTACTACCGGTACCGGTCTTAGTTCCGGTTATACAGGATCAAAACCAAACATTTGCGTCACGACATAAAAATACAAATTATTACTAAATATGTCTTCGTGCGTCATCAACATTATAATTGATCATACACTCTTCTAAGCCTTATAAACTATCTTAACAGATAAAATATACAAGATCCGGTTTTACGGACATTGATGAGACAAATTGACCGAATCGCCGCGCCCTTTTTGTAGAATTTTTGGTAGACCAATTGGTAGACAGGTTTTGAATGCAATGAACTCATGTTCTATTTGAGGACTTCAGAGACAGTTCTATTTTAGTTGACAGCGTATCTCCCATAAAGTATTTATAATGTTCCAGTCATCTGTAATCACTTAGGTGATACCTGGCTTGCCTTCTTGGTTTCTCCGATTTCGCTGAAAAAGCCCAGGAATTCTAGTAATGAATCTGATATTTTTATTCAATATTAATGCTTTATTCAATTGATCCCTACAACTATTCTAATAAAAGTGCTACTGACATAGGCGCGGAATTGCTAGCCTCTCGGTATAAGTTCCCCGCGTCAGTGTTTCTGCTTAATGAAAATGTGAATGTCCCGCGTCAAGAGGGACTATCTACACTTTTTGCGTTTGCTAAATTAATGCGCTTTGCCACCTCGCCACACCGCTACTTACTACTAGGCGAGACTGGTGAAGCAGTCACGGTGAGGTGATTTTTGAATATGAAAAAAATATTATTATGTATTAAGGATTTATATTATTAAGACAGGCCTTTTGCAAATTAACCGATAATTAACTAGGTAACTTTAATTATATGACATGTTGAATTTTTAAAATATTTTTTTTTTATTTCATAATTAATGTTAAGATATAAATTTTAACTCAATTTAACTTATATAAATTTTCAATTATACACGTTGTTTGTTATAACGGTGGTTGTTTATAACGATTTATTTTTAATTATTTTATTGTAATAACTAGAAACTGCGCTCGTGTAAGATCAACACGCCACCATGGTGTGTATGGCATCATGTATTTTTTCGGAGTGTGAAGAGAGGGCGAGGAGTGAAAAGTATGACAGGCAGTGTTGCCAAACGCGAAAAGGTACATTTCTTTATGATTTACCTAAGTACGATGTGGAAGTCTTCAAGAGAAGAGTGAATAGGCATCTACTAAGTTAGTGTGTCCAACATCTTAGACATCATCACCACTTTCCATCAGGTGGGATCGTTGTCAAGCATTAACTTATATTATATAAAAAAAAATACACCTCGCTTTGCTTCGAAAGTACAAAGGTACTGGAAAAAGTAATTATATTGACATAATTGTAACAGTTAGTCATAAATGGTATCGCGGACTTATTTGTAAATATTGATCTATAAAATTATAGGACCTACGTCTTTGCTCTATTGTCAATAATTTACGCAGTATACGGAATTTACGATTTTTTGTGGTATTTTTTAACACTATTTTGGTTTGAAATTTATTTAAATTTTCATACGAATCCTGAATGTTATGAAAGTATTTTATAGTCTATGTTCATAAGGGACAATGTAGAATTTTAATGATAAAATATTTTCTCTAATCGATCCAGTACTTTCAGAGCCTATTCTCCTCAAACAAACAATACAACCATTCCTCTTTGTAATATTGTTTTATCGATTGATCTACTAACCTACTTTTAATAAAAATATATCTTTAAATTACTCCTTTGTTGTTTAAAAGTAGATAAGATATGTGTTGACAGGTAGTATTGAGTTGGTTCCTATCTATGGAAATGCAAGTAAAATACAGTAAAATATAGTAAAATACAGTAATTGAGTATGAGTTCTCAAAACATAAACGGTTTTTTTCACTTACGTGTATAACCCGCACAGAGCAATAACCATTTTATAATTTAGACAGACTTCAAATGTCTCCCACAAGTAATACAATATAACTATCATTGTCAACGTAGTCGCAACCAGTCAAATACGAATTATTAAAGATAACTCAGAAACTAACCGTCAGATGTCGCTCAAAATTACATGTAATTATCTGACAAGTATTAACTTTTGAACAAAAAAGAACTTCAAAAATCGGAATACCCAATATAAAGTAAATAACGAATATTAATAAAAATAAGATAAATGCTAATAACTCAAAAACCACTCGTCAGATATCGTCAGATACGGTACAAGTATAACCTTTGAAATAAAAATAAAAAAATTATCAAAATCGATGAACCCAGTCAAAAGTTAATGCAGTAAATAAGAAAAACAAAAATATTAAAGGTGCAATATCTCCAAAACTACTCGACACAGGTCGCTTAGAAATACATGGGATCACATCGCAAGCACCTGGTTTCGATAAAAAAAAAAAACTACAAGAATTCAGTAAGTCCTCCTTTTTTGAAGTCGGTGAAAAGCGTGTTAATATGGTTTTTGAAATGAAATAATATTATAATAAGCTTAACTAGAAATTTTTTCGGAAGCAAATACATTTAACAGTCGGCCAAGAAAGTCGACGTCGAGATCTTGCTGAATCTAAAATATTTAATTATTTACGCTCGGTATCGAATACTGTATTAAATCGCGTTGGCCTTCATCATACTGACTGAAGTTCGGACCTTACGAAATAGCTTTCTCATATAGACCCTGAAAGTTATCCTTCAGACTTTGTTTACCTTGCGAGCTCTTTAGTTAGCCTAATTAATACATTTCGGAGTCATCCGACGTTCTCTATGATGTATTAGTATATCCAATGGACATTAGCCTTTGATCCCTCCTTAGCGGGACATCACGGTTTTGTCGCTTTCAAATTATAATCACGACGGTACACGATTTCTTGGTCCATATACGCTTTTTGTCGATCTGATTCTATTCAAAAACATCGGATTCCGTTAAGCATGATCTGTTTTTACTTGTGATTTATCTACTAAACCAAAAAGCTTCGCTAAAATGGTCTTTTTATGTAAATAAAAAATAATAATTTTTATGTAAACAAAAAACCCAGATGTAATGACGTCATTCACCAAAACCCGTTTATAAATATGATTCTCGTGATTATTAAGTGTTATTAATTTGATGATAGGATGATCTCCTATGTATTACCTTTTTACAACTCAGTGGAAAAGTTCGTTACCAAACCCTTTTGTACGTTACGCATTGTCTTACAATAAGACAGGCCGGTTGGTCTAGTGGTTAGTGAACCTGACTGCAACGCCGAAGGTCGTCGGTTTGACTCCCACCCAGGTTAAACTTTTCTGTGATGAGTAGGAATGTTTGTTCTGTGTGTCTGGGTGTAAATATCTATATAAGTAATATAAAAATATATATGTATGTTCATCAGTTGTTTGATCGCCATAGTACAAGCTAACGCTTAGTTCGGGATCAGATGGCCGTGTGTGAGTTGTCCAAAGATATTTATAATTCTAGTGCAATATAATTGTAGTAACTACCTATGGGGGCACTCATTTAGCTGAGCTAGTTAGAAAATTCGACAGACTGCAAAGAGTAGGTACCTATAGTAATATACGAAGTTGCTACAACTGCTCTCCTACCTAGTCGAGATAGAAGTGGGATGTTATTAAAATTTATTTTATTTAAATCCCCAGGGAAAACGTAATTTTTTGCTCTAAATCACAAAATGGAAACTTTGAACAGTCCTCAAAAATAAAACAAAATGCCAAACACTCAGATTCATAAACAAAGGTCTCGAAAACGTATTTTTTTACCAAATTGAAAAATCTACCTATCTCTACCTACCTCTACATTTGGTGCAACTTTGATCCAGAATACATGTGAACAAACACGGTAAAAGTACTTACTCATTATGTTTGGTTATTTGTTATTTAAATAACTTATTAGTCAAAGAGCAATTACAAACTATGAGTACATATTGTCGTATGGGTCAAACAATAAAAGAAACACACAACTCCATTAATTTCCAACTTTTCAATATGTCTTGTAATACATTTTCTTACTAAGCAAATAGCATGATTTATAAGTAATGAAATTTAAAAAACGAAAAGTATCTACTGAAAAATTAGGAATCGAGGAAATTATTATAAAGTTGCATTCTCCTGTTTGTCAGCGGTTGCTAAGCAACGATTTGTTGATAAAAAAAATACCAGTTCGAATTTGCAAGGTAGATATAGTAGATCAGTAAATCCCCGTTCCATCATCGAACGAGTCGACGCACGGCCGATTCCGCCAGTACGAACGTCGCGCTTTGCGTCCTCTTTCATTATACATACATACGTACCGCGAAGGACTTGAATAAGTTGACAGCAGTGTTTCCGTTTGGTTACAATGTATCTTCAAGTCAAGAGTGGATAGGTTATTACTAAATTTATGCACTTTTCCATCTTAGACCACACAACACCTTACCACCAGGTGTCACATTTTTCTTCATAATTTTATTTAAATTAAAAATTCGAGTTGAATTTTTTACTACTGTATTGTAATAGACCTGTGTGTCTTAGGTGTATATTTTATGTTTCGGAATGGCCGTGAACAGTTGCAATACTTTATGCTCAAGATTAGGCAAGTATGTTAAACTATGTTCTTACCGCGACTATCCTTGTATGAAACAGTTTTCATCCACCCCACGGCCACGAAATGTCGAAAAGTTTTTAACAGAGCTAAAGTTTTATGATTTCATAATTTTTATATTTGATGATAGCCAAGTTCCATACATATGTACTTTAATTTTCTGTTTTTACCGTCAAACCTACGTTTTTTCTCTTCGACTTCTAGTTTATAAAATGTGGTTTAGTAGTTTAGGCACGAAAGCGTAACAAACTGACCGCCTTCCTTTCTCATCTACATACATACATATATTTATACTAATAATACAACTGTAAGAAGGTCAATTCTGTACATAAAGTATTTTTTGAAAATTTTTATGTATTTAGGCTTTCTAACCGATATAGAGACCAAAACAATTTTTTTATTTATTGTCTGTCTGTTTGTTCGAGCTTCAGACAAAAACCACTGGACAGATTTAGACGAAATTCGGTATAGTGGTAGTTTAAGACCCGAGAATGGTTATAGGGTACAGTTTATCCCAGAAAATGACTTAGTTCCCGCGGGATAACAGGTTAAAATTAGTGCGGCAACTCCGAAACCAATGGACCAATTTAGATGAAATTTAGCATGTTTGTAGCTTACATACGGACAATGGTTAGAGAATTTTTTTTCTCCTAAAAACTGCTTTTCTCGAGGGCAATCTATTAGGTTAAAATTTAGTAGATATCTATAACTCTAAAACCATCCGACAACTTTTCTTCGAAGCAAGGACAATTTCTAGTTTATAATATAAATAAATAAATGTACGTAAAGTACATATAGATCGATCAACTAGGTACTTACCAAAAAATATATTATTTTCCTTTTTGATCCATATTCTAAAGCGTATCTATTATAAATACATATATCGCCGCTGTGATCCATAATACGCTTTCGAATATGAACCGGTGACAATAACAGATAAGTATCTGTTTAAGAGTTACTAAAACTTAAAACATCAAACTAACTAGAAAGCAAAATGTCAAAGAACTCGACGCTCAATGTTTTACCTTTATGTTTTGTAATATTGTCGACTCTCACTAGTACATTCTCCATATCAAGAATAGCTTTGGCTTAGAAATCCAATACCGGCTTAGGAGATGGTACCTGTAGTACAAAGTCCAACCACTGACCCCAGCGTTGCGTTGTGATTGAGTCTTACTGGCAGCGAAGCGATACAATAATATCCAACATCCTTACTAATATTATAAATGCGAAAGTAACTCTTATCTGTCTGTGTGTAACTTGTTCACACCTAAACTACTGAACTGATTTTAATGAAATTTAGTACAGCAAATCAAAATCAAAGGGTACTTTTTTCGCGAGTTAAACGGGTTGAAATAACGTGGTCGCGGGAAGAAGCTAATTATTACCTAATATTGAAATACCAATCCATTTATCCACAAAAGTTTGTCCTATTTAGATTGGTAAGGTATAAATTGATAGGTAGGTACGAATTTCAGGTAGGTATGTCGTGTTTATTTTAAATATGTAGGTACTTTATTATAGTTTTCAATAACCAAGAAAGAATAAACCTACAGTTAATTTCTCTTCACAGCACGTGGAGGTCGCTGACTCAAGCAAGATGGTAAATGTAGGCTTCACAGAAAAATAATGTTCTATATAATTGATAACACTAATATTAACTTGAATTAATATAACTGGACTCTGTTATTATTGTGAATTTTATTAATAGAAGAGCTAATAACGCACGCACGGTGCAGCATCGTGAAAACATTATTACTGTTATTATATCTTTTACTGGATAGAGGTTTTATTCAACCGCAGTCGTCGCCACAAACCAAGCCTGCAAGCCATTAAAACTTTTGCAACAGTGTTTCGTTAATCGCTAATGGAAACAACCAAAATTGTTGCATAAATAATTCAAAGTCAAAGTTTTTACAATGAACATAAAAATTAAAATTTTTTTTTTACAGCACTTCCATACTGTGTCGCAGATATCATGTACAATATATAAGACAGACCGGTTGGTCTAGTGGTTAGTGAACTTGACTGCTACACCGAAGGTCGTGGGTTCGATTCCCACCCGGTCAAACTTTTCTGTGATGAGCAGAAATGTTCGTTCTGTGTGTCTGGCTGTAAATATCTATATAAGTATGTGTTTAAAATTATATACGTATGTTTATCAGTTGTGTGATCACCATTGTACAAGCTTACGCTTAGTTTGGGGTCAGATGGCCTTATGTGAATTGTCCAATGATATTTATTTATAAATCACCCGAGAACAATCATCTGTCACACGTATGCCTGTTCCGACAAATAACTAGTTTACTGATCTCTCATATTCTCTTTATCCTTTGACCAGATGAGTCCGAGCATGCTTGAAGTAAGCAGCTACTGGCAGGTACCTAAATTCATCGTATTTATTTTTCCTCTTCGCTTGCTTTAGGCTTGCTAAAGATTAGCTTTAAAACACTTTATCAAATTTAAGTTATCAACATTAGCTGAATTATCATAAATTGACAATGAATGCGATGCGGAGCATTTTACTGCAACGAAAAGGGAAGGAATTTGCTATTTGCATGTGTAATAGCAATTATATTACTGTGCAAGTACCTACAAAAGCAATTCATATGGTAAGTAGGTTATATAAGAATGAAGCTGAGGTTTCAATAACCTTTTACGCACCGAAACCTTGCAAGGCCGTCCGCCTACATTTAGAAACTTCGTCAGTTAAATAATGTTTACTCCCTTCTTTGTATTTTTTTATGATATACATAAGTAAACGAGTAAAGTAGAAGAGCAGAGTCTGAAGATAACTAACACATGTAAAAAGAATGGCTGGTAGGATTTATTCAATTCAAGGGCACATGAGTGTTCAGAACTATTACTTCTTGTAATACAAAATGCAATTATCTTAAAATTTAACTTTTTTTACTGTTTCGCACCTGCATCCCTATGCATTTGTCGGTTCCTAGTCTAAATGGGGCCACTTGGCTTCATTCGCATTCACCAATATAACGTTCGTTGTTCTGTGTTTTAATTCTTATCACTTACATTTGTTCAAACTCACACGAGATCGAATCACAAGCATGCCGCCGAAGAAATAATGTGGCGTTGTACAAAATAAACGTACGTTGTATGATTTACAAACTAACACACCTTAACAGCGAAATAAAAAGGTATTCGGGAAAGAGAACAAAGGAATGGAAGCGGTAAGTATATCGCTGAATAATAAAACAATAAATATGTTTTATTTCGAAACAAGTCCTTAATAGTAAGAAGCTGGACGGTTAATGATGGACATGGCATTACCTACTTACCTACTGTATGACAACGGGACAATTATCCTATTCATAGGCATACGCTGTCTTATGTCTCTCACAGGGCTAAAACTATGACTAGCGCTCTTTGGGCACACACTTTATTTTTAGGACAGAATGTCTCATAACGCAGCTGAAATAATTTCACCGTAAACAAAAAATGTAATAATAAATGAACATACAAACATAATTACATACGTACGATCTATATACATCACCCTCCTTACGCAATCGGGTAAAATGTAGATTATCGTGCAAAGTAAAATATTCCTGTCTTAACATTTTTGCCAGAAACAGAATACAGTATTTACAATTAGACATTTTATATTTTCTGATTATTGTACATTTCTTTCTAAATATGATAAGTATTGGATAAGAAGTTTATATTTCTGTATTTATTTATTTGACATGTATTTTTCAAGTTACCGTTTGAAGTGTTTTGCAAACATTGTTTTAATTTAATACAAACTTAACAAGAATGTACACAACGTACAAGTGCTACTCTTGTGTGTTGTATGACGTAGATGCCTTATATAAATTATGTTACCATTGCTAAGTCTTATACAGTAGAAAATATAAATAGACGTAACATTGATTATATACTTATTTAGGCTTCGTGACATTGCGTAATTTTATAGTAATATCTATGGTTTCGTCTTTTTATATAACAATTATGTGCATAATGTAGGTGTAGATACAAAAGAGTTAAAAATTGATTACGAGATCATCTCACATTTGCTATGGTTTTTATTACGGCATCCAGAAATATTTTTTATTTTTTTTTATATTTATGTGACCTCCTAATAATAATATACTAATTTTCATCATTAAAAAACCGACTTCAAATTCCTGCGACAATTAATACATTGAAACTACGAGTGTTATTGTTAACGTAAACCAGTTAAATACGCATTATTAAAGATTACTCAAACACTAACCGTCAGATGTCGCTTAAAATTACTCGCAATTATCCGACAAATATTAGCCTTTGAACAATAAAAGAATTATAAAAATCGGAATACCCAATATAAAGGTATTAACGAATACTAAGAAAAACAAGATAAATGCTAATAACTTAAAAACTCGTCAGAGGTCGCTATAAAACAAATGGGACTACATCGCAAGCAGCAGGTTTCGATAAAAAAAAAACACAAATTTAGTACCTCCTCTTTTTTTAAAGTCGGTAAAAAGTAACAAAAGGTATAATCGAATAAAATAAATACTACATATATATTTACGTATATTTTTTTATATTTGTAACAAAGAAGTTTAAAGTTATGTACTCATAACCGTTTCCTTAATTTTCCAAATAAAAGCAAAACAAAATATTGAAAGTAACCCGAGATCTTGATAAAGGGACTGATATGTATAAAGCCTAAATGTTGTTGACATTACAAACATGTTCCAACTAAACAAGTAAGACCAAGGCTGTTCAAAGTCCACTTGGATTTGCGTCGTTCACCGATGTTTGCACAGCGGACCGGTTGCAAATTGTAATACGTCAATGAAAGCAGATCTTGTAGAACCAGCACATCGACACACCTATCTATATGTACGAGTAACTACATATACGTTATAAACATCAAAAAACTGTTACAAAGAATGAATTTCAACAGTTGATACTTTCTATCCCCCCCAAAACTTCTTTTGGTGTGCCTGGGGAGTAATTATTGGGCCTGATTGCTCCAGCGATGTACTGTCTCTTAATTTCTTTCTAGCAGTAACGTGTTGACATCCCAGCCTTGTGGTTGATGTCCTTGGGCGGTTGTGATCACGATTATATACCATCAGGTAACCCTTCTCTCTTGTCTGCCTATAACATAAAAAACTTCATTCTATTGAAAGTTTTATTGTCGAACTAAGGATTTCAACTTTACATTTGGAACATGGCGTTCAAGCTAACAGGGAAGTTACGTCAACAAGTCGAGAAGAGAAACCGAAAGACACAGTCCTATACTCTTTTCTCGGAACCATTCGGGCCATTTCCGACCCCTGTAACTTTCTCGTACAAAAGTCTAGACACCTTTGTTTTCTGGTTAAGAAGATATAACATAATTGCATACACATTCAAAAACTCTATTTAGCCAGGAATCCTTACAATCGCGATTTCTGCACTAACACTCATGGCGCATCCTGCTAAAATTTAGGTATGTATGTATTTTAAGATGCTAACTAAGCCGAATAATATATCTGATAATCCGTCCACTGTACTATTAGGTAAACACGGAATAGATAATATTGCGGTAAAGATAACAAACCAAATATTGTACATGACAATCATTTTAAAACATAATACTTTGATAAGCACGTTCCTTACTAATGAGATGAAAAACTAGCCGATAAATAGTTTGGCTATTAGACATGTCTGATATCTGTGTCGAAAGAAATACCTTTGTACTAAATTGTTATTGAATTGAAGTCATTTTTATATTTGTAATAAGGAAGTATAAACTTCCTGTAGGTACATTTTTATGTCCTAATTCGAAGGACCAAACTTGTGAACCGATGATCACTGTCATCTATGAACATTAGTTTAAAATATCGTCAATGCGTTGATGGAGGAAGAAGTCATACTCTTGCTTCCAGAATGTTCCGTACGGGAGGGAAAAACGTAAAGCAGTACAGTTATTGAAGTAACCGGGGTCAACAATGACATCGACGGAGATTATCAAAAAAAAACGTTACATATTTTATTCTAATAATTTCTTACGTCGTCAAACACGAATGTTAATGGAAAATTAATTAGGGGTTTCTAGTGCTAATGGGTCTATTCAATGATTAAAGAAAATAACTATCGCATGTATAACGAGCACAGTAGCGAAACAGTAAATCTATACTAGGCCGAGAGAGCTGGATGGACGAAACATAAAAACTACAATGTTCGTAGGTACCGAGTACTCGGGCGAGGGCACTGACTCGCCAATGTACTCGTTACGTGTGAGAGAGCCTTAACAGACCCATCTGGTACCGGTTGATGAACATAGCGAAACTGTGATAGTTCCGATTTGACTAAGGAACCCCAAAAATGATTGTGATCTCTACCTACTTCATAATTGACTAAAATAAATTTTAATTAAAAGATTTAATGTAATTTAATTATTGTTACAAATTAACGTATTTTAATTACCATTTACTTAAGATAGATCAGCAATATTAGACGGGATTTATCATTAGACGGGAGAATAAGTAAGCTGTAAGTAAAATAATATTAAGAGCAGTAGTCATAATAGTAAGAATAATACTGTAAGTAAAATAATAAGTTTTCAACCAAGAACAAAAGCTCTTAAACTGAGAAAAAAAAATCTTAACTAGAAAACTATAAGGCACAGATATTACTATGAGTACAACCGCTAACTATACATAAGCTACTAGCAATGCGCACCGGGTATAAAATTGTAAAGTACTCCGTGGGTTACAGCTAGTGACTAATAAAAACTATATTTTAATAATGTAGCGACATCTCGGGACGATTTTGCTGATTATTTTAATTCAGCTTGTGTGTACTGTACTGCTGTACGTAGTTCACGTAACTCACACGTATAATAGGCATTGAAACATAGATGGCGCTGTCGTACTTACATGCAAGATTTTAAGAATCCAAGATCTTATAAAATTAGAAGCTGACCAACCTGAATATAGTACCAACTTCTTTGTATTTCGATTTTTTTAGATAGGTACCGTGAATAAAACATATTGAAAATGAAAAATTGTTAACTTCAATTACATTGGACTTTCATACAGATGATAGTCTGTTTTAATCCGAAAAGGGGGTTGATTTCTAGAGATATTTTATAAAAACACCTCGACACCCTCTAGCATACTTCTAAAATTTCAAGTCTCAAAACTACAGAATCATAGGACTTTCATACAAACCTCCAACACCCGTTTTACCTCCTTAGGTAAAGTTTTACCTCTGTTCTTAGCGCCCTATGTCTACGCCCTTTATGAAACCTGTCTACCAAATTTCAAATTTGTAGGTGTTATAACTTCTGAGATTTTGTAATTAATTAGTGAGTGTTAGTTCGCTTTTTTATATATAACGGATTAAATTAATGAATTACTATATGTATAATACTAAATTTTTATTACGAAGGTTGTTTTACATCTGTTGCTTGGTACAAAGAATTTATAGCTATATCAGATGACACAAAAGCCATGGACTTAGCTAAAGTAGCCAATGATAACGTGTCCATGACAATTCTATTTGCAACGTGGTTCAACTTAGCACCTTTAGACTGCGCAGTATATTTAACAGCTAATTTAATAACACGTTCACAGGCCAAAGACTTAGACGTTGCGCTTTTAGCTTCTTTTCCAGCTTGTTGGGCAGCTGTCTTAGCTAAGTTCATCATTAATTCCTGATGATTTGACATGCCATTCTTAGCAAATTTCACGGACATTTGAACTTCAATCGATGCAGTCAAGGCGCGCCTCATGGCCACTACACTGGCAGCAGTTAAATATGCTACATCCCCAGCATAAAGAATAGCTTTTTTTGCTTTCAATTCAAGCTTTTCTAATTTTTGTTTAGACCTTTTTTCTGTAATAGTCTCCTCCTCAATTTCGGGTTGATCTATTTCCATTTCAGCGATAACATCAGGATTTAAAGCATAAATATTTGATTTCGAATCAACCCAATCGTCCACAAGTCCTGGAGCATTAGACTCCTTTGTTTCTAGAGTTTGAGTATTTACTGTCAAGTCTGTGACGTTAATTTTTTTATCTATAACTATAGCTTCTGTTTCATTAATGGACTCGTTTTCAGTATCAAGAACTGTCTTATTCAAAAATCCTTTTCTGAGAGGAATAACATCGTTTTTAACATTCAATATTGCGAAAGATTTTCTTTCATTTAGTACAGAAAACGGTGATACTTTTGTTGTATTTACATTAGATTTGTTTATGGTAGGAAGTAGTGGGTTTTCACTTACTGAACTTGATGTTTTGTTTAAAATTATACTGTAAACCTTCGGAGAAGGAGTAAATGGTAATATTGTACTTTCTCGTAGTTCTTGGTGTTCTTCACTTACCGATCTTTTTCTTCGCAGCGATAAATCAACAGATTGTTTTTTGGAAAGTGCTGTAGCGTATGTAATGTCTTTTAGTGCAGAAACAATTGACACCTCTGCAGCAATCTGTGCTAATCCATAAACTAACCGATGAAGTTCTGGCTCCGTTGAGTCCCTTGTTATAGTAAGTATGTGGCCTGATAATGTGCGTGATATGTAGTCTAGAATTCTCCTTGTTTCAATAGCAGTAATACCTTTATTTTGTCCTGGTGCATCAAGAGCTTCTCTGGTGACCCTGGTGATTTTATCTTGAACTTCTAGCTTAGATAAGATAGCCGAAACCAAATCTTTCGATATCTTGTACAAATTATCTTCCATTTCAGGGTTTTGTGTAACATTTTTAGTAGCCTTTAATACAGAGTCATCTAAGTGTTTTAAAACTTTATGAGGAGAGTTTAGAAGAAACCTTTCACCTGGTAATTTAGAATTTAATTGGTTTCTAAAATCGTGAACTGGAGATATCCCAGCCGAGGTAAAAATTATCTGAAAAAATATAAACTTTGATTTGACATACTTAAACGAGATATATCTTGTTATCTCGTAATATAAAAATAGTTAATAAAGCCAAATATGTACCAAGAACAAAATGGAATAACCAATTAATATAATACTCATTTTAACACCGCGCTCGCGACACCGGCACAAGAAAATGGACGATCATATAATTTTGTTGGTCTAACAATTTGCGTGAATTGTTGATTGCCAATTTATTTTTGCCGGTTTATTGGTTTTTCTATGGACTTTTAACACGTTATTAAAATGTATAACTTCTGTTACTACGACTTATGTTTTGTATGTACGTAAACTTTTTTTAATTCTGGAATTTATATGTCGGGTGTTTTTTCTCATCAAATTATATTTATTTCGTTTGTATTTTAGTTGTTAAATACACATTTACTTTGTATAAAAAAATTTGCTACTCACTTAGCCTGCAAACGAATTGTACATAGTTATCCTTCGTTTGCTATGTTCAATTCTCCGATACACGTAGAGTGGTCGAAAAACATAATTGTTACTCTCTGCTGTTTTGATTACTTCACCTCTATTAACAATATCATCATTATTATTATCTTTAGTATCTGATACATTTCCAACTGTACTAGGCAGTGTTTTATTATATTTTCCAATTTTATCAAACTGTTGTATGTTCTGTTCAGGGTGATCAAGTTTAGCTTCTGATTTTATTGCATAGGTTAAAAGAACCAACGTTACAAGAAATAGATGCATTTTTATCAACTACTGAAAAACAATTAACTGCCAATGTTAACCAGTGTATGAAGACAGATGCTTTTATAAAAACAAGTAAATAATGAATCCTCACATCGCATCTACTTCTAATGGTGTCATAGTGGTAATTTGTAAATGTATTAAATGCCTCGCGTGTTAACATTACAATTAGCAAACAGTATATAGATAGGTGCTAGATATCTACCTAAGCTATCTGCTTACGTATGTTAGATATTTTGTACTGCTTTTCTTAGTGCTTTCAATACACTTCCTTTTTTGCTGCTGGAGGGGAAAATACGTTTAAGTATGTCCCGTCAGTTTATGTATGGCCGTGCCTTGCCATGGGGATATGTGGGACTCCGCAGGCTGTACGTCGCGCATCGAACCGAAACTACCTACAAAAGACTCCTCTGCGGTCCCGATGTCCAGACTCAGCAAGTTGAGGAGGTATCAGCTGGGCCTTATGTCATCGTTCTACTTGCATGATCCGTGACTTTTCAGACCCCAAATCTGGAACTTGCACTTCCTCCACGCATGCTAACATCGTGGACTATTTTTATTGTTAGCGTCGCCGCTGCATAGATACGCCGCCTGCTTCCTAAACATCTTTTTCACTGGGGTTGGCTGAAGGGTCCCTTCGCAAATGCTCTCCGCAGCCTCATTTCGAGATAGTACCGCCTTGCAGTACTTCACCACTGCCTGCCATGACTTGACGTTTCCGACCAACCTCTTCCAGTAACAGGTCCCTAACAATTTCAGCCATCAGTACTACTCTCTCAGACGACCATGCGGGGCACACCTCCCACACCTCCAGCATGTGCTTAGACGTATCTTCGGCCGCACCGCAGTGGTAGCACTCAGGTATTGGCTCACATGTACCTTACGAAACAGCCATACTCGGTTAGTACCCGTGTCGTACGATACCAGAGGCTTCCACCCCTCCGATTATTCCATTTCTTAAGCCTTCAATACATCTAACGCAAGAATAACCTTTATAACAGATACAAAAATAATGCTCTTATGTTTTCTTTTCTTATATATTAAATAAGTAATATTTAAATATTTTCAGTAGGTACATAATTATCAATCTAATTTTATATCATGTTTTATTTATTGCGAAATCATATGTATTTTACTTAAAAGTTCTTATAACTAAATGTTCTAGTAAACAATAACCCAGATTAGGGCACGGCAAAAAAGATTTATTACATAAATCTAAAATGAAGCTTAAATTACTAAACTAACGTATAATTTTTTTATTATTATTATTATATTAATATCTTAAGTACATTCTTTTAAAATTTATTAAAATAAATGGATGGAATGAATTTATGTTCAATTTGCGTATATTTGCTTTGTGAAATACCTAAATAAAATATAGTAAAATGGTATGGAAGTTGTAATTCATTTTATAATCATGATTAAATTATTAATTAAAATTATAATAAGTTAAGTAGTTCAAGATCCTTAAAGAGGCTGTAGTTTCCATAATTTCCGACTGATTTGTCTATCTGACCGTTTTCGAGATATTGAACTTCGAAGTTTTTTTTTAAATAACCATTTTTTTGTATATTATTGGCTTATTTTTTTTTTATTTTGTTTTACTCTGATGTATTTGTGTTTCCGAATTTATGTAGATAAGTTGCTTTATTATTCTCAAC